>JANIIA010000191.1:10820349-10836774 GCA_027478495.1 Erythroxylum alaternifolium | reverse complement strand
TCCTAACTTCACTAATTGGTCTTCTCGTAGACCCGTTTCCCTGATCCGACCCGTTAAGTGGGACCGGGATGTTACATGTATCCTTAATCCCAAGTCATGATCATTCAAACTATTATAATTTATATATGTCTAGTTTTCACTTAGATTTATACCTCAAAAACACTTTGTTATTCTAATATCATCAATCATTCATTCATTAATCCTTTTATAGCATTTTATCGTCACACAATATTCAATTTCTCATTCATTTATACCTAATAAACCTTTCTCATTTCTTTTTGATCATAATTGCATTCCTAAGAACACTTTCATTCCTATAACACTCATAATTTTCCAGATTTTGATACATTGTTATCAACCATCCATTTCTTAATTATAACCTCAATTAACAACCTAAACATATCAAACACTTTATCAACTTATTCAACCTCAAACTAGGTTCATTTTAAGCTTTAATCAAGTATAAATACACCATAGGAGATAATTTATCATTAGTTAGTTCAAACATCACTTAAAAGATAAGAATTCACATTCCATGCAATTCCCACGATCGTGGAGGACTTCCCAACATCGTGGGATGTTTCATCTGAAAGTTTTTCACCTTAAATGCACTTCCTATGATCATGGAGGCATTTCCACAATCGTGGGTTATGCCACCCCAAATTTTCCAGCCACTTTCTTCTTCCAATTTTCCAAATTTTTGGCCTTTCATACTATATCCAAGACATCTTATGCATAGTTCATCATTTCTACTTCATTTCCTCATCATTTTTACCTCAATTCCATCACAAAAACATCCATAAACACATTCCATAAACTATGGTTTATCATCTATATAAAAACAGAACATGATCATCATCATTCACTATCATACATAAATCCTAGTTCTTCTTATTTCAAGAACATTAAATAAACACCTTTATTAAGCATAAATTTCACCTTCATTATACTTTAAATCCCAATCTATTTCATCCACATCATAAATTATAACTCACATTTTTCATACACCCTAAACAAAACACGTGTATCATTCCTTTATCAAAATTTCTGCACTCATCACATACCATTTTCACTATTAATATAACCCTACACAATCATCATATATGCTTCTATTAAAATAACCCACAAAGATCAATAATATACTTACTTGTTTAACTCAAAGACTCCTTAAATCATGAAATAACCTAGCTCCTCTAAAGTTTACATGATCATCATCTTTCAAGGAGGAAAAGGTTAGGTCTTTTAGTAACAAGAAGATAACCGAAGTCTTGGAGTGGTTTGTGAAAAATGTTAACAACTTAAGGTCATGAGGGTTGGTGAGAGTTTTGCAAATGGAGAGAAGAAGTTGAAGAAGTTTAGAACATTTAGTGAAAATGAAAGACAATGAAGATGGTCTTTCAAACGAATATGTCGTGGGTTATAAACTGGTGGGTGTCATGACTATAAGCTTGTAGGTTTCAAGACATATGTCATGACACTTAACACATAAATAACTGTGCTAATGTGTTTTTACTTATGCTACTACATATCTCTTAATAATCAATCCATTTGTCTCCTAATTTCTATACCAATTATCACTCAATTTTCTATACCACCTGTCAATAAATATTAAAGCCACTTGTCATTTATTTCTATTATTTGTCACTTATTTCTTTTACCATGTATCAATTTGTCTTGCGACTTGGCATTTTTCCTAGTCCAAAACACACATAATTTCATAAATCTTCCAATTTTAACAATAAATTTTGAATTAATAATTATAATTCACCAAATCAAAATTCACGACATAATAATTCACAATTCACATAATAATCATCTTAAATCGTGTATACCCCAGAATATGTCAATTAAGTGCAAGTTGTCTATCTCACAATTAATGTGGGTATGCTAATATTATACATTTGAACATAATTATAAAATCATGTCATAGATGTACCAATTTCATTCTGTATGATACCACTCATGTGACTCATTGGTCTAATACTTTAAATCTCTCAACAATTTGAGAGACAGGATAATACAATATTAACTAATATTAATATTATACTATACTAATGCTTTGATCCCCGCATGAATGAGCACAATTTATAGTTTAAAGCTAAGCTCACTATGTTACCTACATCTTCAATTGCTTTCGTATAATAGACATTGGGTAATGTTGCTCCTGCTCTACTCTAAGCTATTATATTTGTTCACTTTTCTCACATTATAAAACTCAACTGTAAGTTTTCTCAGAACAAGATATATAAACATTGATGTTCTTTTAGAGTACTACATTTTCATAAGTCTTCCACTTCATGATAGATTTACCTTTAATAATAATAGTACACACTTTTTATTTGATTGATAAACAAACTAAATTTTTAATAAGATATCTACATGTATCATATATGTATAATTTGCAAGGGATCTTTTCTTTCACATAAATGTGTATGTAAAATCCAATTTATTTCTAATCCAATATACATTAATATGAGCGGTAATTAGATTATGATAATAAACCCAAACTGAGGAATATAATAAATGTAAAACAAAGTGGTGGGTAAAAGAAAATTATATTAATTAATATTCTCAAAAGATAACAATGTAGAATAAGGTGTCCAATTCCTTTCAATTCTACACTCAATAACATCTCACTTTTCTACTTTATTTTTTAACATAGCACAACAAATCTTATTTATAGGAGAAGTATGGGACGAGTGAAATTTCATTTACCGCTTTATTGTAAAACTTTTTATTATCATTAATTTCTTTCAATTTCTTTATGGCCATTAATTTGTTTTTCTAAATATTTATCCATTTAACCACCTTACGCTTTTGTAAGTAGATATCTCCTTCATTTTCTTGAAACTTTTTTAGAATTGTCATAAACTTCTAGAGAGAGATAATTTGGTGATCATTTAGCACTCCATCTTAACAACTAATCTCTATTAATGTTATTCTTGGAATCATCTAAAGTTGCTTTTGAAATTCTTCCGACTTGATTGTGCTTAGTTCCTTGGTAAATATATTTGCAACTTGTTCTTCTATTATGATATATTTCATCTCAATGTCACCTTATAACACTTCTTATCATACGAAATGATAGTGCAACTCCATGTGCTTAGTCCTTGCATGAAAAACTAGATTTTCTACCAAGCTACCTATAGTCTAGTTATCACAATATAATTTCATTGTATAGTTAGTTGGTTGACGTAAATCTATTAATAACTACAATAATCATGTGCACTCTTAAGCTGCTATAGTTGTTGCTTTATACTTTGCTCCTGTACTTGATAGAGATTAGTAGGTTCTCTCCTATTGCACCAAGATATGACTTTAGATCCAAGACTAAATGTATATCCAGTGGTCAAACAACGAGTATTATGGTCACCAACATAATTAGCATCATAATATCCTATAACTTCATATAGCACATCTTTCTTTTATATTATCCTATAATCAATAGCACTTCTAATATATCTTAAAATTCAAGGTCAACATCTAAATGCTTCTTCTTCAAATTTTGCATGAATTGACTTACCACGCCCATAATGCATGATATGTTAGGTCATGTTAAAATTAGGTAGGTTAAACTACCCATTAGCTATCTAGACATTATGGCATCTTTCAATTCCTCTCCTTCTATATATCATAACTTAGAATTAACTTCCAGAGGTGTTGAAATTGGCTTACAATTTAATATGTCATATTTCTTAAGAGAATCTTAAGCATACTTTTGTTGGCATAGAAATAACTCATCTTTGGTTCTGTCAATTTTATATCCTAATAAATGTTTTAACTCTCTAAGTTCTTTTATTTGGAAGCATATAGACAAATTGTCTCTAGTTCTATGAACCTCCTATTTATTACCCCTTGCATTAATAAGGTTATTTATATAAACTAGCACTATAGCTATCTTATTCTTCCAAACTTTCACAAACAAACTTTAGTCTATTAGTGCCACTGAATATCCGCAACAAAAATTCTATTAGCTTACCATATTATGTTTCAATCTATATGGAGATTTCTTCAATTTGCATAAATACTTCAGCTGAGCCTTGCTTTTGAAACCCTTCAACTTTTTTATGAATATTGTCAATCTATATACGTAAATGCATTCTTAACATCCATCTACCAAAATCTCTAAGATTTGTTAGCTGTCAGAGCTAACAACACGCGTATTATAGTGATCTTGATACTGAACTAAATGTCTCCTTATAACTAACATCGTATTTTATGAAAAAAACCTCTAGCCATTAATTGGGCCTTGTGTCTCTCCACCAATCCTTTAAATCGAGTCTTTACTTTGTATACCTATTTACGTGAAATGGTTTGTACATTAGTAAGTGGTATTAACTCCCAAGTTTCATTTTATTTTAATTCCTTAATTTCTTTTTCTATTACATCTCTCCATTCTTTTATTTGGACTACCTCTTCATAAATAATCATCTCTTTTATAGCATTATCTTCTAACAACAACACATTAATATATTTAGGATTTAGCTTCCAAATTATTGAAGATCTTCTTAGTTGTATCTAAGAATTTCCATCCTCTAATTCTTCTATGTAATATGGCCTCTCTTCTTTTGGAGACATAATGTGTATTTTAATTTGCCACATATTCTTCCTTTTATTTAGTTGTATTACTTTAGCTTGATTAAATGATGGCTCAACACTAACAACTTCTTTTTGTGACGGATGTATTTCTTTGGCTTATGTTTATACATTATGTTTAGCAATAATGCTGCTCATGGGGACTACCATGAAGATGCTTCATGAAATACTATATTTCTATATACGTAGCATCGTCTAGTTATTGGATTACAATACATCCATCCTTTTTTACTGATCATCATAACCCACACAAATACAACAAACCACGTTTTAATTAAACTTGTTATATTTCTTATTAGGCACAAACTCTTAGCAAACACAACCAAAAACTTAAAAACAACTTATATATGGTTTTATGCCCCATAGTTTCTCATATGGAAAAATAAACCAACTTCAGTTAGCTTGTTAATTACATACACAATAGTTTTCATACAATCTACTTGAAATCATCGTGGGACATTTTTAGCATGCAGTATACTCCGGCATGCCTCTGCTAAGTGTCAATTCTTCCTTTTTGCAACTCTATTTTGATACAGAGTATTTTGGAAATTTAACTATCATTATATTATGAACTCATGAAGATACTGAATGAATTCCTCCAAAGTATATTCTCACCTACTGTTGGTGCTTAGGCAACAAATGTTGTATCTTATTTCCTTCTCAATGTTCTCCTTAAAATCCTTAAACTTTGTTAAAGCTTCTAATTTCTCCTTCATAAAGTTTGTCCATATCTACCTCGACATATCATCAATAAATGTAATCATATACCAATTTTTACTAATTGATAATTGCTTCACTGATCCCAAAAATCTAGGTACACTAACTCCAATAGTTCTTATGCTTTGTATTTGGATTCTTCATAGAGTAGCTTGTGAGCTTTACTATACTAACATCTAGTACAAATTATGTTGTCTCATATCTCTAAAGTTGGTAAGCCGCTAACCATGGATTTCTTCATTTTTACCTTCAAATGATTGTAGACCACATGCTTGAGTTTTATGTGCCATAAATCTATTGTCTCACTTTTTCTGGTCGTCTTCATATATGCCTCTTATGCTAACGTTATATAAACAAACTCGAGTAGCATTCCTTCGATGAGTGGTGGAATTGTAGGCCTCAAACTTTGATATACGTTTACATCTTTATGCCTGAACACCATATAATTGCCTGAAGATGTTAGTTATAAGACTATTAATAAATTATTTTTCATCTCAATTACATGGTAAACATGGTCCACTTGCACTTAATGTGGACTAGAACAAGGGACAATAACTATCTTGCCAATATGGGCAATTGACAACCTAGATGTATTTGATGTCACCACGACGTGTTCTCCTTTGTACTCTGACATGTTTAGGAGTTTCTCTTTGTTCGCAGTTACATGGTTGGAGCAACCAGAATCAACAATTCGGTCACCATCATAATTAACTGTATCATTTATAAAGTCCCTAATACATATTTATATTTTTCTTCAACAAATTTATGAGCTTCATTATTTTTCTATTACACCTCTATTTACATTATTTAGATGAATTTTGAAATATTTACCTAAATTAATTTTGTCTTATGCTTATTTGATAATTTGTTATCCATTATGTGTTATTTTCTCAGTCCTAGAAAACTAATTGTCTTATGCTTATTTGATGATTTTTTATCCATTATGTGTTATTTTCTCAGTCCTAGAAAACTAACTTAGGTGAATTGGGACTTGTATGTACTATATAAGGTCAATAAACCTTATAATTCTTCTATAAAACTATACTCTTCTATAGCAAATAAGGCTTGAAAATTCCATTCTTCTTCACTTTCATTCTGTGTGAATATGACATCATTTCCTTCTACCTTCTCAGTCCAATAGTATCAAGTAACTTTATTTCACACTTGTAGCACTATTTTTTTATGACGATATATCTTTTATTTTTTGTGTTCCCTGTTTTAGGGGCATTTAGCTCCCTTTTGCTGAGAACCTAACCTTATTGTCTTTTTGTCGAGCCTTCTCATTTGTTGTTGAATCTCGTAACTTTCTTGTCTTCTCAAGACACTCTCTTTTTAGTGAAGAAAACCTTTTCCTCTGTATTTATTGAAACTTTGGACATTTTCTTGTTCAAAGCTTCTTGATTGGTCAAGATATTCTCTAACTCCATTAAAGTTAGTTCCTTATCGTTGGCTCAAATAGCTATAAATTATTTCTTTATATTTGAGATTTAATCCATGAATAATAATTCTTCGCTTATGCACCTCACCAATTGCATTTTTTGAATCCAGTGTTGCAAATTTCATTGCAATAGATTTTATTTTGGTGAAATAGTAACTCAACTGTCTCCTTGATTGACAGATGTGAACTCATTTTCTAAATTCTAATAGGTGCAACTTTGCACTCTTTCTCATGAAAAGTATAGCTAGAGTATCCCAAGCCTCCTTTGGTGTCATTAAGTCCCTAATCTGCTATAAAATTTCATCTTCTACAATTGCATATAACATTTACATAATACTTCCAACTCTAATCTTCCATTTTCTATTATCCTTTTCATTTGTTGATGAGCTTGTCTCTTCACCACAAACAATGTTCCATAAATCCTTTTCATTTATTGCTGTCATAGTTATTGTTGTTGAGCTTCTTGATCAAACTACTTGAGGATATGAGTTATGCTATGACACCCTTGTAGTGCCCAACACTTTCACCAAATTTATCTTGATCCCATATCAAGAATCTTCATAGTTTGTGATTGTATTTCGACAGAATCTCCTCATATCACGATCCAAATCGTGTCCTTGAACACACAAACTCACTAACTCCTTTGTATTTAACATACTCTGATACCAAATGTAGAACAAAGTGGTGGGTAAAAGAAACTTATAGTAATTAATATTCTCAAAAGATGATGATGGCCTTTCTTGGTAAATAACTTATCAACTATTTTTTTGTGGATTGAAAGGTTTTAGATGTTTGACCATATCAATTGCTGATAATTATATTTGGTAATCAATTGATCGGATTGGTAGATTGAACCCAATCCGCTAATTTTGAAAACGCTACTATGAAGAGTGTTTTCCTCCGACAGCTAAGAAATTAAAGGACTAAAAGATTATTATATCCAAAAGTTATTACAAATTACTTAAAGAAATAGAAATAGTAGAGATAGGTAGAGATAAAGATAAAGATAGATATATAAATTTGTCTTAATTTATACACATTTTAAAATGTTAGTGATTAAATTAAAATATTTAATATTAAATTAAAAAATTTAATATTAAATTAAAATTTTCAAAAAAATTAAAAACTTTTAAATTTGTTATATTATATTAATTACTTTTGCATAGATATGATATTTAAGTCCCTTTTGATATCAATACTTAATATATAATATTATTATCACTTGTATATTGTGTTTAATTCAATTCAATTTAATCTAAAATTAATAAGAAAATTTTAAATTAATTATGTTTATCTAAGTTTAAATTTTAGGAGATTAATATAAATAATTTTTAAAAAATAAATTTATTTAAATTTAATATATTAAAAATATAGTTTCAATTTTTAAAATTAAAATAACAAAAAATTATATTTCTTTAAATTAGAAATTAAATTGATATCATTTTTACATACACAATTTCATATTAAGCTTGTTGGTGTTGCACTTGAGGAAAAACTCCTGGTATGATCTGAGCAAACTCATTCTCAAGCTTATTTTTATTGACATTTTAGTGATCTCTCAAATTCTTCAGTTGCCCTTGCTAATTCATGAGAAAATTTTAATCGAACGTATTCGTCATTAAGAAGTTGAATTCAGAGGACATTCGGTGTTCTTAAGGCTCGATGGAAGATATTGGAGAAAATGATAGTGTTGACTTTTCTTGCTCTTTCTAAATTCTTATGAGAATATTCAAAAAAATACTAAGATATAAATAGCTAATACTCATGTCCTTATAAATCTTTTTTTAAAGTCATACTCTCATATTTCATTTTACACATAAACAGATAAACCTAAATAGTTAATTTTATCAAACATCTACCGATCAAATCAGTTATATTAATCTGCTGTTAACTAACAGCTGATAGAACTAACTAACAGTTAATACAATCCGTTGATTGTCATACAAGGCCAATGTATAATGAAATGCCTAGTTTCTTTTTTACCATCTCTCTCTTCCTCTATGTTATTTGTTCTTCTCAATTCTACACTCATTAGCATCTAACTTTTCTACTCTATTTTACAACATAACACAAGTCGTATTTAGAAATGCCTTATTGTAAAATATTATAGAACTTTTTATCATCATTAATTTCTTTATAGCCATTAATTCATTTTTCAAGATATTTCTCCATTCTGCCTTTCCGCTCATACAAGTAGATATTTTCTTCATTTCCTTGAAATTTCTTTAGTTCTAGAGAGATATAAGTCGGTGATTATTTAACAATTAACAACATTTTGTATCCTAAGTTCTGTTATATATTATCTTTCCTACAGCATAACGTATTCAAGTATTGGAAAATCTGATCTTTACCATCTCCACTTGCAAGTTCCCGAGTCATGCCAGAATTTTTAAACGGGTTTTAAAACTTGTATTCTTCCTGTAATAAACACAAGTAACATCAAAGCATTGCTTTCACAGCCAAAATATTTACCCTCATTGATTTTGCTTTGGTCATTTGTAATTATATTCTTTTTATGGTTGCCCATTTGTAGAACCGGTTTTGGTTAAACAAAATGCTACTTACATGTTGCCCATTCTAGATTTCAGTTAAGAACTGTTGCTTAAAATATTCATTCAGCATAAATTCACACATTTGTATAGTATTTAGAAACTTACCAGTACATGTAAGAGAAAATGCCACTTGGACTTGAATTAATTGTGCATCTTACAGTTACAGACAAGTCTCTATACTCGACAGCTTCTTGCCTTGGAAATATAAAATATTATAACTTGGACTTCACTTTCTCAATAAGCTCTCTTCTTAGGATTTTACCTGAAGCCGATTTAGGGACGCTGTTTATGAATGTCACTCTGCGCAATCTTTTGAAAGGTGCAACCTGCAACACTAAAAATTGGTTAAAGACGCATTCAAGTAGAAGCTCCTGACCTGTTCCTCGGTCTTCGACCTTGAAAATTCTACAATGCAGAACGCCACATTGCGTCCAAGTAAAAGTACACTACATGCTTCAACTAACAAACAGTGAATTGGTTGCATACATTAACCCAAAAAAAAGACAATAAAATAAAAGATATACGCAATTTTATGCTCACAGCACAAAATGGATCATTACTAGACCACTCCAGGAGGATATGTTTGAAATTGAAAGCAAATGAAACAATCGAATAATCAATAAGGAAAAAACAAGCCAATGACAAAGTCCTCCACTGACCCTGAGAATTTAGATTACCATGGAATCTCGCAGATTACCCTTAAAGCATCATTTACCTGATCAGCAATGAACTTCTTTACATCTTCTTCAGTAAGAGAACTTTGGGGTGAGCGCACAACATATGCTACTGGGACCTCACCAGCCTCAGCATCTGGATATCTACAAGTTGCGTCACCAAAATATTACTTGAATGAACTTGTGACAGGATTTTTTATTGTTTTATTTGTTGCAACTTGTGGACTGTATCCAGCAAGTACGAAACCACACGTATTGAACTTACGGGATGACAACAGAGTCCAGTATTTCAGGATGAGAAACAAGCAGCCCTTCTAGCTCAGCTGGTGCAATCTATTAAGAATTAACAGGTAAAAAAAATCATAAATACAGTTTCCATCCAGCCCCGATTCAGCGAAGCAATTTAGTTTTTTCTTTTTCAAAATGACTAAAATATCGTCAGTTTGCTCTGGTGTTTATTCTTGGAATATACTTGCCTGAAAACCTTTATACTTGATCAGTTCTTTAATTCGATCAACAACAAACAGCTGTCCATTCTCATCAAAATAACCCAGATCTCCTGTATGCACCCAACCCTTCTTATCAATGGTCTGCTTTGTGGCCTGTGGATTGTTGAGATAACCTGCCAATGAATTTCGAAATCTCAAAATGTAGTGATGTCAAATGAATACCTAGTATGGAGTGGAAATAAATAATGGTAAGAAAACTGTAACGTAACTAAGAGACTTTAGAGCTTTATGCAAAACCTTCATTTGGGATGAGATTCGAGCTGACTGCTAATACACACAACAGGGTAATGTTAATATTTATTTAGGGGGCCACCGAATATACGTGAGATCTTAGAAGTTAGATTACATTCATACATAGCCTGGTTTCATTTGAATTTTAACCTTGGCTTTCTTACGTTGTTTTAAAAACCATTTACATGTACCTCTGTAATGCTTGACAAAGGTCTGATAATCCTACTGATATTTCAAGGCAATTATCAAGGGCATAGAAGAATTTTCAATCTCTTTCCAGAGGAACTTAAAGAGTGAAAAGGGAAAAATTAGGATTAAATTACTTTGGAAAACAGCCACAGTGTCTCCAATATGAAAAGAGGAAAGTGGTTTAGCAAAAACCCATGAGAAGTAATAAGAAACATGACTTCATGACCTTGGAAGCCAGCATATAAGAGATAAGACGAAGTAGAAGTCAATTCTCCACAAATATATCAAGTAACTTAACTGGATGATTACTGTATAACATGGACGTCTATCCAAATTTTCAATCAAAATTTCAGAGCAAAACTGGACAATGAGATTCATTATTAAGCTCTTTTCCATAAAGGCAAATAATAGTTGTCCAATATCATGTTTTATAAAACCTTATTCAGAACAGCAGCTTCAGATTAACAAATTGTAAGTTTAGGGTAGGGGATGGCGAAGCCATTTAGTGGTGGTTTGATAATTGGACTGATTTCAGTCCTCTTTGGATGTGTAATGACTTACAAGTGTTAAGAGGTAGGATTCCTAGGGAGGCTAAAGTTGCATGGTTCATTCAGGAGAGGGATAAGATCCAAAATTTTAGGCATTTTTAATTGCTGGAAAACTACTTACCTGAGTTGCCTAGTATATGAAGGAAGGATAAGGTGATATGGACTGTACATGCTAGCAGGATATTCAATAATAAATCGGCTCATAATTTACTGATGGCACCAATGGAGTTAGTCCCATGGGCTGAAACCGTATGGAAGCAGGTATTGAGTCCCAAATCTGCCATTTTCTTGTGGTTAGTTATAAAGAACAGATTGAGAACTAAGACCGTTAATTTGGGAGTTACGATCTACTATGCGTCTTATGTAAACAAGTAAATGGGAGTAGAAATCATCTGTTCTTTAAGTGTGGATATAGCAAATCAATGTGGAGCAGAATTTTGAACATGCCTAGACTTCCAAGGTTCTCCTTTTATTGGTATGAAACACTGAACTCTTATCATTCAATATTCCAACTCTGGTCAAAGGGATGGACTTATCATTAAGACTTCTTTCCAGATGGTGATCTATTATATATGGAGGGAGAGAAATAGGAGAATTTACTAAAATGAAGAGCAGCACAAATATGAACTCGCCGAGGCAATTGTCAGCTTGATTAGAGAGACTATAATAGCCAAAGGGAAGCAAGACAACATTAGCCAAGAACTTAGAGCGATATGGTTAATCTGATTTTTGTTCTATAATTTGCTGTACATTTTGTGTAGTTTAGTTTCTTACTGCTTGTAAGATCCTTGAGGAGGATTGTGTATAAGTTTCTGCTTTGGTAATATATTTCCTTTTTAAATTTCAAAAAAAAATTGTAAGTATTCTTACCTAGCATCATATTGGGTCCTCGGACCCATATTTCCCCCAACTGGTTAGGAGGAAGAGGCTTCAAAGTGTCTACACTAACTACTTGTGATTCCACTCCTGCAGCAAGCGTTCCAGCTGATCCAGTATGTCGAGTACCCACCCTGTGATTCTCCATTGAGATGATGCCACTAGTTTCAGTCATACCATAACCCTGAAAGCACAGAGACCTACATCAAGATGAGTGTCATGTTTTAGTGTTTCTTTTTTCTTTTTGGTTTATCTTTCTGTTTGGTGGGACAACGGGAAACAGCAGAATCTTTTCAATCCTATCAATACTATGGTATGTATTTCTGTAATCTGAACAAGCATTGGTAGGAAAACTAAAAACATGTTTCCATTTCTTTTCTCCTTCGTTTCTCTATGCACCAGCCAACTGTAGCAGTGCTCATGGATTAGTTTAACATTAGTTTGTTCCTTCTTAGAGGCTCATCATTGCTGTTAGTGAGCTTAATGGAAAATCAGACTGTATCCATGAGGAATAACCATTGACATATGAACTTAAACTATATCAAGATTATTTTAAACTACTTTATGTATGGCTTGGAAGAAAAAGTCCAAATTAATCATGGATAAAATTTTTGCTTCGTCTGAAAATAGAAGTTGGTTTAGGGAAAACTAAGCTTGACCCAATATCTAGATGCGAACATGGTATTCAGAGTAACAGATGTAATTCTATCCTTCTTTCCTCAAAGGAAGCAAACCTTCGGCCACCTTCAAAAACAGTAGGTGTGAAATATAACAATTTAAGAAAGGTCCATAATCATTTTAATGTACAAAGCTCGCTCATGGTGCAGACCTATGCCATATATTATGTGTCGTGATGCTAGACCTGAAAGGACAACATTTTAGATGCAGGAGAACAGGCTGTCTTATGTGGAAACAGCATATTTAGAAGCAAGCAACCATCAAAGGGTAGATAACACAGAGTATCTATAATATGTAAAGCCTGAATCATTCTATGAAGAATTGCAATAGGTTGTTGCCAATTACCTGCGCAACTGCAGCATGAGGAAAATTCTTGGCACATTCTTCCATCAAATCTTTTCCCAGAGGAGCTGCACCAGAGCCAATATGCTGTAATGAAGAAAGGTCGTACTTTTTCAGGACAGAAATGTGCTTAGCTAAAGCCAGGATTATGGGAGGCACAACCCACATATGAGTCACTCTATACTTCTCCACAGCCCTCAAAATCATCTCAAAATCAAACTTTGCCATGGATACAATCGCATTGCCCTTTTGCAACTGCGAATAAGTAATCACTGCCAATCCAAACACATGAAACATGGGCAAGAAACAGAGAAATACGTGGTGCATTTCACCAGCCATTTCTTGGTCCATAGTGATCATTAGTGATGCAGCTATGAAATTCCCATGAGTCAATATCACTCCCTTACTGGTCCCAGTCGTTCCTGAAGAATACAGAAGGGCTGCTACATCAGTTTGCTTTATACTAGTCACAGGGAATTCAGATTTAGACCCTCCCAACTCGACCAAATCGTGGAAACTTCTGATACCTGAACTGGGTTTTGCAGAAGCAGACTCCTTGGGTCCTAGGAACACAATTGGCAGATTAAAGTCTCTAACTTTGCTCCACAACTCTGGGATGGTGATGATCAACTTGGGATTTGAGTCCTTAATCTGTTTCGATAGTTCGGTGGTAGTATACAGAGGATTGGAGGTTGTTACAATGGCACCAATTGATACGATGGCCAAAAAACAGATAGGGTATTGATATGAATTAGGTGAAAAGATAAGAACCACATCACCTTTAGACATACCCAGATGGCGTAAGCCATGAGCGACCTTGATAACAGTGGATTTGAGCTGTGCAAAAGATAAGGAGATGGATAAATCTGCATCAAAAAGAGCTGGTTTTTGAGGGTATGAATTGGAGTTCCTAAACAAAAAGGAAATTATAGACAAATTGGGATCTTTAGGAACGACGAGGGCAGGTCTGAGAGACCTGTAAATGCCATCACGGCCATATCCAGATTTCTCCATCGCAACTTGACAGTTATAACCAGCTTAATGCAGAGACTTTGTATTGTACTGCGTGGTGAGTGAGTGTAGTCCTCTTTATATAGCGATCATAAGGAAAAAGATCCAAAAGTTGTGACAGATCCAACTTTGTAATTTAGAGAGAGACCGAGAGAATCAACCAGTTAAATGAGTAGCAGTTAATGCAAAGATAACTTCGATTAAAACTGTTAGTAGCGTGCCTAGGCTAATGTTTATACATGAATTTTGTATTGACATTCTAACTTATTAATAATATATTATGAGGTATTTTTTTAAATATACATGTATATTATTTATGTAATGTGATTTATATTTCATGAATTATATTAGGCTTATGTCATCATGTGTGTGACTTGATAGTAAAACCATAAGTATTATAATACTATTCTAAACTGTCCCTAATCGATAGTTATTGGTGGAACGATAATGAATTAAGGCTAGTATGTATTCTGATTGATGATCACGTTTTACTGATCATGGATATGAGTTATCAAATCTGAAACATAGATATATGTTAGAGAACATATATTGGACCGACCCACAGAGAGAACACTACATGGTTCATGTCATTAGTGATTCTCAATATGATTTGACTTTAGTCCTTTGACCTGAAGTCATCATGGTTCCCTATATGAGGAATTTAGTGTTTTGACATTAGACTAAGCTATCTTTAACCGGATAACAAGTAGTCTTATGTTGGACATTAAATGAATCATGCGGAGGGATATGAATGACGTAGATGGGATTTGTACCTCTCCTAAATGAGAGAGATATCATTTGGGCCTCTTGACAAGTATGAATGAAGAAATACATGGCTGTGCTCAAATGAATTGATGAGGAGCTATCAATGTCATTTGTAATAGTCAGTTAATTTGGAAATCAAAAAACTATGATTAATCAAAGGTTGACATATACCATGCCTTATGATTAATCTTGATATCATGTTACAAAGGGACTGAGTTTATAACCATGGTTAAAGATTAAATTGGATTATTGATCCTCATTTTATTTGGGTAGTCACCTGCTTATGACTTATGGGCTTTGAAGTACGATCAAGCCCATTGCCAACATCAAATGAGCCTATAGGGTCGCACACAAAGAGTGATGTCATTTGGGCTTATTCTCTTGGGCCTAATTTATTAGACACTGAATAAATATATGTGGATATATTTATTACGTTGGACTCATAGATGGGCCAAAATTTATTAGGCTTTCATAATCCTAATGGGTATAGGATTATGATATTCTCATTCTAATAGGATTGAATTTTCTTATATTCTCTTATGTATTGACATGTGATTTCAATCCTATTTTTAAGATAAAATGGTCAAATTGTGTTTAATTTGTGTTGACTGTTACGTTGGATATATTGATATATTTTTGAGACTAAAAAGACAAAATTTTTAAAACAAATTGAAAAGCCAGAAAAAATGAATATGCTGCGTAAAATGCAGTAACGTAATGTTGCGTTTAACCCAACTCAGTTAACACTGCAACGTTATAAGAATAACGCTGTAGCGTTTTAAAGGGGGGTGAATTAATTTTTGGTTTGGTTGGCTTTGGCAGAAGTAGGAGCGACGGCAGGAATAAAGACGAACAGAGGAGAAACTAGTTTTTATTTGTTTTGGCAGTGGCGGCAAGAACAGAGACGATAGAGCAAGGAGAAAAATACAAAGACCGCAAACGTAAAGCAGAGGAGCCAGGCAGGGTTGGAAGCTAAGCAAAAAAAAATGGAAGGCTAGGTTCCCGACACCGGTTCAACAGAGATATCGACACCGAGTCATGGTTAAGCTATTTTCTTCGTTTTAAAGTTGTGATTTCTTTTCGGATTGTTATGTTGTTGGTATTGATTTGGATGGTTTTAGGATAAATAGTCTTAATATTTTATTTTGATTGTTTATTTTGAACCTATTGCTAAAATATCAATTATAATCCGTAATTGTTACTTTTGATATTTGAAGTAGCATCTAACAATCGTTAATTGTTAGGAACAACATAACTTAGGTTTGATAACCCGAACGTGTGAGGTTACTGCCTATATTG
>JANIIA010000191.1:10783213-10798343 GCA_027478495.1 Erythroxylum alaternifolium | reverse complement strand
CTCCAGTATCTTAGGTTATGTGTCGGAATGACCCACGGGCGTTCCGGTACGTACTCTAGGGTAATGGGGTGTTACATATATAGTTGGAAACCCTTGATTATTATGCAAGGAAAGTTATGGAAACTAACTGAAAGGTTTTTTCTAAAGGTGATTATGCAGAATTAATCGGCCTTGAAGATGGTCTTAAGCTGCCCAAATGTACCTCAATTAAATCTAGTTGACATGGTATAAGGTGATTGTGGTTTTCCTATGTGTATAAGTTCTAATTAATAACCTCAATAATCCACAAGCATACGGGTCACTTACATAGTACCTAAGATGTCAATCCTATGAAAAGGGATAATTTAATCCTAATATCCAAGGCCAAAACAATTCGTAATGATTTAAAATGTAACAAAATTAAGGCAAGAATTTAATTAAATCATGCAACTCAATTCCAAGAATTAATTACGAAAATATTAATAAATAGCAGTTGCAACCACTCTCAAGAATCAACCTAAAGGAATTATCAATTAAGAGAAAGGGGAAATTTTAACTATCTTTAACGCTAACCTAATTGATTATGAATTATTAGATTATTGGTCCTAGATGATCCTGAGGTTAATTACTCTCTCTCAAGTTATAACCATTAACCCTAAATTGTAAACTCTAATCAAATTATAGAAAATTGTAATCTCTTAATTAACAATCTATCCAAAACTGTAATTAGATTTGAAGTTGTTTAATAAACTATTAGGAACCTATATGAGATCTCTCGTCACATAATTACCGATTTGATTAATTTCTCATTCTTATTAAATCACCAAATTCTCGTTAACCCAATTTAATTATTTTTCATTTGATTCACCCTCTCAGTCTGTTACTGAATTATGCAATCATAGAAGTTAATCGCAATAAATCCAATAAACATAAACAATCAGATTTTATTAAATCAAAGATGAAAAGAATATCTTAACATTCACAATCCTATCATCAAACTGCCATTACCAATTCTATAAAATAATAATAATGGAAAATAACAGGAAATATGATTCCAAATGGAGACGGGAGGCAGTGACGTCAAGAAACTCCAAATCTGAGAAGTGCGTCGATGTGGGCTTCTTCTCTACCTCTCTTTTCCTTCTTCTCTTTCTCAATCTCTCAATAGTTCTCTCTAGGGTTCTCTCCAAAATGGCTAATGCAAAAGCTCCTTCATCTTCTTTGTCTTATTCTTTATATACCTTTTTTGTTCTGGATAGCCTTAGGATTTTTCCGAGGTTCAAAAGGTCCAAAAACTCCCTCAAAACTTGACTTTTCTGAGTGTCTGTGCATTTGCCTGATGCCTGTCAAAATTGTGGGCCTTGTCCTAGGCTTCTGTCATGATCGTGACATATAGGCTATGATCGTGGCAATGTTATTTTAACCCAGGTGTTTCTAAAACTTCTCCATTCTTCGATGTTGACCTTGAAACACTATCAAATACATCAAGGTGCCTCAAAGATATAATAATTAAGCTCAAAGACTTGACTAACCCATAAAAACACTTAAACACAATTAATTAACAAAATAACATAATTCTAACCTAAACACATACTAAACGATTAAGTTAAAACTTAAATACATACCAAACTAATCCCCAAAATATGATGCAATTCACACTTATCATAAGGAGCGGAAGAAAAATCAAAACACCTCTATCTAATGTGAGGGGAATAGAATGTGTTCAGGTAGTGGATATAGAGAATGTCATTCAGGAGGAGGCTATTATGTCAGAATAGATAAGGTTGGTGATAAGTAGAGGAAGCTACAGAATGAGGTAGTTTTGACTAATGCTAACCACCTTAGGGGTAAAACATACTCGTTACTTGAGGAGGATGCTACTTCTTACACCAACTCCTCTAATGGGAAGGTGAATGATGGAAGTGAGATTGAAAACTTTCAAAATGTAACTAATACAAGAAGTCAGAGTAGTGGTAGGAGGAAAGGGGCCAAAGGTAAAAATATATTGTTATATCAATCCTAATATGGAATGTTCGAGGTATAAAAAAAGTTTAATGCTTTGAGGGATTTTGTTGGGAGGATTAAGCCTCTTATTGTAGTTTTGCTGGAAACTAAAATTAGGAATAAGAATATGATTAAGTTAAAGATTTTTTGCTCTTATTGGTCCTTCTTATCCAACCATCATTACCATCACTATGGCAGATTAATTATTGGGTCTAATGCTAATTTTGTCAAAGTGGAGGAGGTTTTCTCTAATGAATAGCTGATACATCTTAAAATCCACTTCATCTTAGAAGGAGCTATTATCTACTCTTCCTTTGTTTATGGATTCAATACTAAATTTCAAAGAAGCTCTTTATGGACCTCTTTAAAAGGCATTCAAAGCACCATATCTGGCCCCTGAATGATTGCAGATGATTTTAACACTACATTCTTCAAATCTAAAGCAGAAGGAAATTGTAGCCTGGGAGCTACAATGAAGATCTTCAACTTTGTATAGAGCAGTTGGGGTTAACTAATCTCAAAATGGAAGGTTATTTCTTCACCTGATCTGATAAACAAAGGGATTCTTGGCTGATCCGAAAAAGGTTGGATAGGGCTATTGTCAATAAAGAATGGCTACTTCAATCTTCCAATAGTAAGGTTCTATTAATAGATCCTCTCCTCTCTAATCACTCGCATATTCTAATTGAGCGACTCTTCCAGAAGTCCTTTACCCCACATCCTTTTAGATATAATAACTATCTTGTTAAAGTGGATGGATTCGATGATGCAATCAAGAGGGGTTTGTCAGTTAAAGTTTCGGGTTCTAGGCAATTCATGTGTTGCCAAAAACTTAAAGCAATTAAAACTAAGTTGAAGATATTGAAAGCTTCTCATTCCCCTAGTACTCAAGCTACTATTGATATTGCTAAGGAAAGATTAACTGCAACTCAAAGTTTACTTTCTCATAATCCAAATGATTTAAACCTTCTTTCAAAGGAAAAGTTGGAACTTGATCTCTATTTAAGAGCAGTCCAAAATCATTTCTTACTCATCCATCAAGGGGCTCGGATTAACTAGATTAGGGAAAGGGATAGAACTTCCGAATTCTTTTTCAATTCCCTATCTAAAAGAAGGAATGTCAACAAAATGTTCTCGATTATCAGTACTAAAGGAAGAATTCTTAATGATCAATTAAGCATCATGGAGGAAGTTGTTAAATTCTATAGAGGACTTTTGGCTTCGGATATGGGTTATATTTCCTCTTTGGACCCCTTGAGAACTTTATCATCAATAGAATCACACCTGAAGCTACTAGAGGATTCGTGGAAGACATTACAGGTGACGAGATCAATGCTACAACATTTGCAATGAATGGGATGAAAGCTCCTAGACCAGATGGGCTCAATAGATTTTTTTTCCAAAAGATATGGTCTTTTATAGGACCCATGGTTAGAGAGGCTATTCATGAATGTTTTGCTAATGGAGTGCTCCTAAAGGAGTTTAACAAAACATATCTCTATTTAATTCCCAAAACTCCTAGCCCTTCTACTTTTGGTGATGTCAGGTTGATTGCGTGCACTAATTTTCTTTACAAAATTATTGCTAAGATCCTAACAACCTGATTAAAAGGAGTTCTCAATTTCATTATCAGTGAGAATCAGAATCCTTTATGAAGAATGCAAATATTAGTGGCAATATTCTTATTGCCCAAGAACTTCTTAAAGGACATACTAAAAGGAACTCATTCCCTAATTGTTCTGTTAAAATAGATTTCAACAAAGTTTTTGATTGCATCAATTGGGCCTTCCTATTTAGGGTTCTTAAGGAGTTCAATTTTTTGGATCCTTTTGTTAATTAAATTAAGGCTTGTGTCACAACTACAGCTTATAGTGTGCTTATTAATGACTCGACTTCTAGAATTTTCAAAGTGAAAAGAGGAATCAGACAAGGAGATCCTTTGTCCCCTTACTTATTTATCCTATGTATGGAAGTGCTCTCACTAATGATCAAGGCCAAAGTCTCTCAAAATCCTAAATTCAAGTTTCATTCTAAGTGTAGAAGACTATCACTCATCCATCTCTGTTTTGCAGATGACCTTATTCTCTTCACAAAAGCTCATCTAGATTCTGTTAAACTACTAATGGACATGATAGTTGTGCATTAGTGTGTATTTTTCTTGGCATATGTTTCTTGCATAATAGTTTATTATTTTTATATTTTAATTTTTATTTTGTATGTTTTCATTTAGTTTGATCTTCATTATTGTTCTTTTATGTTTGATGTTAATTTAGGGTAAGAATTGATTATTTTGATGTAGGAATGGAGGTTGGCAACTTTGAGATTGAGTTAGAGACCAAAAGAGGAGAAGAGAAGAGGAAGTATTATAATGCAAGAACCTACGATCATGGGAATCATGCCAATTCCCATGATCGTGGCATATCTAACTCGAGGATATATAGAGGGTTCACTTAATTTTTAGGTTTGCTGGACTATATAAGATAATAAACTCCTATAGATGAAAGAGGGCGTGAGACCTTCATGTAGAATAGTTTCCTTAAGTGAAAAATCCAGGTTTAGAGTCTTAAGAAAGGTGAAGATTCAAGGATCATCAATCACAGTTGGGAGAAGAGCTTACCAACATTGAAATTTTCAAATTCTAGCAAAGAAGAGGAGGAGTTCTCTTTATTTGTCATTTTATCTCTTCTAGTCATTGTATGATGGAATATTCGATGGTTAAGGATGTTATGAACACCATGAGTGGCTGATTTATTTTTAGGGATTACTTTCAAATTATCTTGTTAAACTCTTATTTTATTGATTGGAATGAAAGATGTCTTTGATGAATGTTGAATACATTTATGCCTTACAATAGATCGAGAGATTGAGTAAGGTAACCTATATAGGATTGTAGTACGAGAGTTGGCATTCTATAGACCTACGTTCATCAAGTTAATTGATTAGTTAAAAGAGAGATCTTGGCTAATTTAATTGATCACCCATAAGATAACTTAATAACTAGTTAAAATGGTTGAGTGATTTAGTAGATTAAGAGATTGCTTAATCATCTTCATTTAATTTGATTAGGGACAATTAATTACAGCTTGAGATTGGGTAGTTAATACATTTAGACAACTTAGGTAAGAAAAAATTCAATTAATAAAATATGAGGGAGACAAGATAGGGAAAAAGGGATCTTTAGTTGTTAAAATCTTGAATTCTAACTTTCTGCATTTTAGTGTTATCAATTGTTCATTGTTAGTCATTTAGTTTTAATTTAATTTTCCAGTTTATTTAAATAAAAAAATTTCAAATCTTAAACAAAGATTGATTTGAATTAAGTGGTGTCTAAGCACAATCCTTGTGGGATCAATATCCACTTTTTAACTACAAGTCACGACCCTATATTTGTAGTTTTTGCGCGTAAAACTAGTAGATTGTTTTGCATTCAATAAGTTTTTGGTGCCATTTTTAGGGATTGTTTGTTTAACATCTTGTTTAGTTTAGATTACTTTGATTTAAGAGTTTTTGATACTTTTTCTTGTGTAGTTATTAGTACGTGAATACAAGGAGCACGCAAAGATCGACAAAATTAGTTAAGAAGAGTTATCTGATTTCACGAGACATGAATGAGAGTTAAGAAGAGTGAAGTGGAAAAATCTTACATAAAGAAATATGGCTGAAGAAGGAGAACAAGGAGGAAATTAGAGGGCAATGATGGACTTTATGAGGCTAGGATTTAGTCCTCAAGGAGTTGTGAGGCCAGCAGTTCAGGCTAACAATTTTGAGATCAAGTGGGCACTCCTCAACATATTGTAGAATAGTGTGCAATTTTATGGGTTGTCTAACGAAGATTTGAATGCCCACATTGCTAATTTTTTGAAGATTTATGACACCTTCTGGTTCAATGGAATGTCCAAAGATGCAGTAAAATTGAGATTATTTTCTTTCACTTTGAAAGATCGGGCAAAGGCATGGTACAATTTACTTAGTTCGGGGCAGATTGCTACTTGGGAGCAGCTAACCTAAGCATTCCTCTCGAAATATTTTCTGTTGACCAAGACGAAGAGGATCATAAAGGAGATCACGAATTTTCAGTAGAGTGATGGGGAATCTTTTTATGAAGCCTAGGAGAGATTTAAAGAATTATAGAGAAGGTGTCCTTAACATAACCTTCCAAGAGAGTTCCTGTTGCAGACATTTTACAATTGTGTGAATCTGAGCACGAGAGGAACCATAGATGTAGCCACTAGAGGTTCTTTAATGAGGAAGACTATTGTAGTAGCTCATGACCTTTTGGAGGAGTTGGTGAGCAACAGTTACATGTGGTCAAGTGGGAGAAGTAGACAAGGCAAAATGAGCAAAAACGTATGATCCCTATTAACTCTATTATTGCTTTGCAGGCCCATGTCACAGCCCTTATACATCTACGGCCAAAATGATGCAAGTACAATGTGAGCTATGTGGATAAAGCAATCATGGCTCATCTGAATGTGCTTTGTTAGGAGCCAGTGGTACAGAACAAGTAAGTTACATGGGCTAGCCACAAAGAAGTAATAAACTTTACTTGAACACTTAATTCAGGGTGGAAAAACCATCTGAATTTTTCTTGAAGCACTAACAATATAGTTGGTCAAGCAAGACTACAAGGACCTCTTAGATTTCAATAAGATCAAATTGAGTTGATGGAGAGAAAAATGGGAAAGCTGATGGATGTTTTAGGGTCCAAACTAAAAACTTAAGAAGAGAACCAGAAGAGGATGTTTGCTAGCTAGTAGGAAAGTCAGAAGAGGATGGAAGTTAAGTTTGACTAGATTGTAAAGAATCATGCCTCATTCATCCATAATTTAGAGGTTTAGGTAGGTCAACTTGCTAATGCTTTGTCTTCTAGAAGTGCAGGTAGTTTACCGAGCAATAATCGGGTCAACCCAAAGGAACAGATCATGGCCATCACTCGAACTCAGGAAAAGAAAATTGAACATGTGAAGGAAGATGGGGTTAAGAGAGAAGGACAAATAATTTTGGAAGTCCTTCCAAGTGAGCTCGTAATTGAGCCAATCAAGGAGCCTCAACCTAGAATTCTATATCATATTCTTGCTCACTGGAAGTCAAGTTCAAGTAGAGCAACGAGGAATGTTAAGGAGGTTGAGTCAAATAAGTTTGAGGATATAACGAATCAACTACAAGCAAAGCTCACATTAAAAGAGCTAGTCAAGAAAATGGTGAAGGAGCAAATAGCATAAGGAAATCCTAACATAGCACAGAAGAAAGAAGACCCAGGGGATTTTTTCATTCCTTGCAGTATCAATGGAGTCAACACAGCTACGGAATTCGCAGATTTGGGAGCAAGTATCAACATGATGCCCTACACTTTTAGTCAGAAGTTGGGGGTAGGAGAGTTAGAGCTTACAAAGATATTAGTGAAAATGATGACAAAACAGTGCACCAACCGAAGGGGATTATTAAGAACATGCGAGAACAAATTGATAGATTCATCTTCCCTGCAAATTTCTATATAGTGGACATTGGAGAAGACGTAGAAACCCCTATATTCATTGGCCGACTGTTCCTGGCTACTTTTTGCTCGATAATTGACGTTGATGGGGTGAACTAACTTTGAGGGTAGGAAAGCAACAGATAACCTTCAAAGTGTCAAAGAAAGACAACAATTCCCCTCTACTTCCAAATAATATCAAGGAAACCGAACCTCAAGGAAAATGGGAAGAGATTGAGGATTCTAGGAGTGCATTCAAAAAGAAATCACATAGGAGAAGGCGAAGGTAGGAAAACCATAAGGAAGGTGGAATCCATAATAGGGTAGCTCATATGCAAATTTTGAGATCAGTGATTGCACTACCACTGCACCATTCATTTGAACCACCTTAAGCATAAGGAGAGTGTCAACCTACCGATATTAAAAGAAAGCACTGCACGGGAGGCAACCCATAAAATTTTATTTTCTTTCATTTGTCTTTATCTATTTGTTTGTTTGAGTTATTTGGTTATGATTCTATTTGATTTGAGTTTGCTTGATGTTTATTTAGAATTTGTTTGAATTTTAACTTATTTTCTCTTCAAATTTCTTGTTGGTAAGATTATTTTGATGTATTTATAGGTTGCGGGATTGTTGAGAATGCATACTAGGCTTGAAAGAAGGTTTAGAAGTGGAAAAATTGCAGCAACCTATGATCGTGGGAATGAGGGTGATTCCCACGACCATGGGAAATCTCTCTAGAAAGTTTTTGCAGAGTTAACCCACGATCGTGGGAATGATGAAAAACATCCGAGGAAAAATTTAAATTTCCCTCTTTTCTTCCTCTTTCATTCATTCTTCAAAATTTCATAACCTCTCTCTCTAAACCCATGAAACCCACTCTCCCACTCTCTTAGATCCTTCATCTTACACTAAACTCTTGATAGTTTCTTCATCTCTTCCATCAATCTTACAATCCTGTGCTCTTGTTATAGATTAATCACTCAAGAATCAAAGGATTTGGTGAGAATTTTTCTCTTTCTCTAAGAAGTTAACTTATCCCTCTTTTTCCTTATTTTTGCAGATTTCACTTTCGCAATGGCTCTGAAGAAGATGGCAGCTCGGAAACCAACCAACAAATTGTGCCTTCAACTCTTCAGAAAAGGTAAACCTGATATGGTGACCATGTTTCGTGCCCCATTCATCATTTATTCGGAAGACAAAGGTATGCGATTTCAGGACTTTAGAGATAGAGAATTAATTACTATCTTGGTGACTTTGAGCTATTATAAACTATAGGAGTGAGGTGTAATGTTAAGCAATTGGCTACGAACATTGGTTAAAGTAGGTTCATTCATTGTGATGTGTCAATTTATCTTATGATGACTGTCAAATTTTTCACCACTAAATTTTAAAATGGATACATTTTAGTGGATGGGTGGAAATGCTTATAAACTTGATTATAATGTCATTCATGCACTTTTTGATTTAACGAACACAAAATGTTTTAGATGATCACGATGACTTCTATATGGATGATTACTGGAAAATTCTAACAGATGAAGCCAATTTTGACTTGAGGAATGCACCAAATACTTTAATTTGTAGTGCCGAGCATTTACTTCTTTATAAATTTATATGTTTAATGGTTTTCAACAAAACTGAAAGTAACAAGTGCTCGGCTAAAGAACTTTTCTTCCTTTGGTGCGTAGATCAAAAAATCAAAATCAATACTCCTTATCAGATTTTTAAATCGATAGTGAGTTGTGTTAATAAGAAGAGCTCTTATTTTGGCATGTCTTACATTGTTACTGCTTTGGCTCTTTATTAATCTTGATGTAGATATTGTGCGTACAACTCGATATGGTATGTTTGACATATCTTATTTGAGACGCTCTAAAATTTGGAGCCTCATTTTATGAACCTCTGAAATTCTCATATGCGCACTGCATTTAAGAATAGGAAGGGTAAGGCTTCAGCCACTTCCTGACCATCCAAATCCCAAGCAGCCCTGAAGCCACAAGAAGAAGCAGTGGAAGAGGAACAACTGCAGTAACAGAGATCGACATATTTTAGCAAATCCTCGACCAGATGGCCTCTAATCATCAGTAAATGACATTGCAAATTAATGAACTCGACACCTAGATGAGATAAGTCCACAAGGAGCAGTAGTGCCTGAAGAAGATATTCCTCAGGTTCATTCAGAGGAATAATTTTGAAGCCCCTTTGCCAACACCATCACCACTATAATCTCCATAAGCCCTTCTTACCCTAAAAATTTTACATTTTTTTAATTACATTGTTAGTTGTTTTGTCTTTTGTTTGGTTTCATGTCTTTTGTTTGATTTTATGTCTTTTGTTTGGTTTGATGTCATTTTCCCTTATTTTGTGGTTGCCTTGTCACATTGATGGCAATATGTTCTTTAAATGTGGGGAGGTGACACTTGCTTTGTCAATTGCATTGTTTTAGTCACTATTTGCATTTTGTTAATTAGGATGCATGTTGGGGCATATTATGTTATTTTGTGTTAAGCAATGGAATCACACTTAAATCATTTTGATTTGTTTTAAGATGAGATTCTGTCATGCTAGTTGGAATGAGATTGAATGCATGCTTGAACTTGGATTAGGCTATTCGAGAAGAAAGTGAACCATGTTGAGTGATGAAAAGTAGTTGGTTACATAAGCTTACTCATAATTTGACATTTAAGCAATAAGGTGGTGTAGAAATGCATAACGAATTTTCATTTGAGCCAATATGAGGATTGAGCCTATATGACTTGATCTATAGTCATTTTATTTCTTTGTTGTATGATGCTTCCTTAGGTTATTACCTTCAGAACTTGCTTTAAATCAGTTTGAGTCTATTGGATGAATACTTAATAGAGATGGTTAAGGCCTTTTTGTATTAACCTTTGGCTTAAATGGCCTACCTTTGATTATCCCTTGCTACCCTAGTTAACCCTTAACTATTTTGTTTCTTGAAAATACCCAAAAATTTTAAAACCCGAAACCCCATTAACCTACCCATTCACAAACTTAGTAGAGTATTAAGTAATGCATTAGTTGGGATTGTTGCGAAAAATTTTTATTTTTTGTGATGAGTTAAGAATACTTCTGCTTTTGAATGACATTGTATTTAGTTACTATTTTATTCATAGTTTCTTCCATGTATTAAGAAAAAATGAAAAAAAATTGAAAAGAAAAGAAAAGAAAAAGGAAGAACAATTGAGTAGCATCAATAAGTGCAGAGTAGTAGCATATCTACACTTGTGTATCTCGGAATTATGTTTTGTTATCCCTTTTACCCACTTTTTACTTTATGAATGCTTGTGTTAAACCCTTTACCTATTACCCACGTTAACCTTTACCACATTACAACCCGAAACAAGTTCGTTTGATCTATTTATGCATGTAATCATTGTAGAGGAGAATTGGTGTATTAGCAAGCCTATGGTAGTGTAGTTTCCTATAGGAAGTTTGAGAGAAACACTAACCATCAAATACTTGAGAGAAATGAGTGAACCCATGAGGAAGATTCATTTTGCATCTATACTTATCTTTGAGTGATGGTGTCATATGTTGAGTTTGCTTATGTATACTAATGAAAAGTAGTCATGATATGTATAGTAACTTGATATTTGAGTTAGCTGAAATTTGAGGGATTGTATGCTTTGATCTTCGTGAAAATGAAGTAATGGAATTGATTGGTTGGGTTTATTTTTCTTGAGGACAAGCGAAGATTTAAGTATGGGGAAGTTGATGGTTGTGCATTAGTGTGTATTTTTCTAAGTATTTGGCATGTGCTTCTTACATAACAGTTTATTATTGTTATATTTTAGGATTCATTTTGTATGTTTTCGATTAGTTTGATCTTCATTGTTATTCTTTTATGTTTGATGTTAACTTAGGGTAAGAATTGATTATTTTGATGTAGGAATGAAGGTTGGCATCTTTGAGATTAAGCTAGAGAACAAAAGAGGAGAAGAGAAGAGGAAGCATTATGATGTAAGAACCCACGATCGTGGGAAGCATGCCAATTCCCACAATTGTGGGATGTCTAACTTGGGGACATATGCGGGGTTCACTTAATTTTTAGGTTTGCTGGACTATATAAGATAATAAACTCCTATGGATGAAAGAGGATGTGAGAGCTTTGTGTAGAATAGCCTCCTCAAGTGAAAAATCCAGGTTTGGAGTCTTGAGAAAGGTGGAGATTCAAGGATCATCAATCATAATTAGGAGAAGAGCTTACCAACACTAAAATTTCCAAATTCTAGCAAAGAAGAGGAAGAGTTCTCTTTATTTAATCTACTGTCATTTTATCTCTTCTAGTCATTGTATGATGGAATAATCGATAGTTGGGGATGTTATAGACACCATGAGTGACTGATTTATTTTTAGGAATTACATTTGAACTATCTTGTTAAACTCTTATTTTATTGATTGGAATGAAAGATGTCTTTGATGAATGTTAAATACATTTATACCTTGTAATAGCTCGAGAGATTAAATAGGGTAACCTGTGTAGGTTCATACAACGAGAGTTGGCATTCTATAGACGTACATTCATCAAGTTAATTGATTAGTTGAAAGAGAGATATTGGCTAAGTTAATTGATCACCCATAGGATAACTTAATAACTAGTTAAATTGGTGGAGTGATTTGGTATATTGAGAGATTGCTTAATCATCTGCATTTAATTTGATTAGGGACAATTAATTACACCTTGAGAGAGGATAATTAATACATTTGGACATCTTAGGTGAGACACAATTCAATTAATAAAATAAGAGGAAGACAAGATAGGGAAAAAGTGATCTTGAGTTGCTAAAATCTTGAATTCCAATTTTTTGCATTTTGGTGTTATCAATTATTCATTATTAGTCATTTAATTTTCCAATTTATTTCCATAAAACAATTTGGAATCTTCAACAAAGATTGATATAAATTAAGTGGTGCCTAACCACAATCCTTATGGGATCGATATCCGCTTTTTAACTACAAGTCACGATCCGTATACTTGCGATTTTTTAGCATAAAACTAGTAGACTATTTTGCATTCAACATGACACTCTCAATGACTTCTCTAAGATTCAAAGTCTTAAAGTAAATGTTCAAAAAAGTCACTTTGTACTCTTTACTTCGACAGAATCACTCCAAGGCAATATTTCCTCTCTGACTGGTATGGATAGGAAAAATCCTCCTCTACAGTACCTAGGTCCTCCTATTTCCACTAAAAGATTATCTTTCAATGATTGTCTAACTCTTATTAAAAAAATTCAGTGGAGACTGGGCAAATGGACTAATAGATTTTTGTCTTATAGTGGAAGAGTCCAACTTATTAAATTTGTTCTGTGTTCCCTACATCTTTACTGGATTACTCACTTTCCTTTGTTAAAGAAGCTAGTCAAAACTGTGGAAAAGATTATGAGAGATTTTTTATGGGGTAAGGAAAATGGAGCTTTTGGGTTCCCTAAGGTTAAATGGGCTGATCTGTGTAAACCAAAGGTGGAGGGAGGGGTTAGGAATCATCTTTGTAAGAGTTGCTGTTAATGTCTTTCTTATTAAGAGGCTTTGGAGAAAGATCCAGGATAAGTATTCATTATGCTCATAGCCACTTTTTGAAAGGGAACAACATATGGTCCCTATCTATAAGGCCATCTTATTATTGGTTCCTTAATCAGATTTTAAGAAAAAGGTAAGAAGTAACTAATGATGTTTTCTGTAAAATTAGAAATGGTCATACTGCTTTCCTATGGCACAATAATTGGACTGGCTCTGGTCCTCTTTCCTCAAACCTCATTATTGTTTCTACTATTTTAGAGCGAGACCGTAAATCTAAGGTGGCTAGTGTTATCAATCATAATGAATGGATTCAATTTCCTGATGCAATCGGTTATCTAAAACCTTCATATCTTCCTAATCCTAACTCACAGAACTTTTTTCTATGGAAAAGGTCTCTTATCGAAAGTTTCTCTAGCAAAATCTACAGGAAATGGCTCTATCACTCTAATCAAGATGATCTTTAGGCCAAGGTTATCTGGTGTAATATTCTCAAACTAAGTTCTACTTTCCTAGTATGGCTGGTGGTAATGAATAAGGTAGCAACCATAGACAAACTTTAATTTATCCAAAATTTGGATCAAAACTACTGTCTGTGTAGAAAAGGAACTAAATCTAAGGACCATCTATTCTTCCTATGCCCTTTTTCTAGTATTATCTAAAACAGGAACAGAAATTGCCTCTCTTGGCAAAGGACATCTAATTCACTCATCGAGGTAGCTAAGTTTCTAATAGAGGTGTAAGCTTCGACTCCACTCTAGAAGAGGAAGGTGATATTTCTTAGCATATCTACCCAAGAGATATGGAAAGAAAAAAATTAATGAAAATTCCAAAACATGGAATGATCAGCTGATTTAGTGCTACAATCAATCATGCAAAGAGGGAGAGAACAATATATATGCTGGGAAATGGAACAAAATCACTAGATGAAGGATTGGAAGTCAGATCTTACATGAGGAAGTCAGATATTGTGAGTCATTGGGAGAGTCATTAACATCTCCATAGTCTCCATTGTCACTGCAAGTATAAAGGAAGATGGGTAAAATAATCATATTCAGATGAAGTTCCAGATGATGACAGGAAAGATTCTTACGGGAAGGGTGCAATTTGAATCGTGGATTGATTAAAACACCCAACCTTAATTTGGAACATTTCAAAAATCTCAGAGGATAGGGTGGGTTCGATTACTGTTTTGGAAGGAGTTAATAGCATTTGTTGTTTTTGTGTGTAGCTTAGTCATTGTGTCCAAATGGTGTTATGTTATGACTTACTTTTCGATGTAGTATCTCCAACCGTGCTTCTTAACTACTAGAGAGTATTTTATTCTCTAGTAGTTTTGTACCCTTCTTTTATTCATTAATTTAACGTTAATTTCTATATAAAAAAAGAAGGTGTTGGTGAGATAAATGAAGGTCATGAAGATCAATATAAGTATGGTTTGCATGACATAGATGAGTTGTTACCCAACCTTAAACATTAAACTTGAAAGACAAGCTGAAAATATTTCGGCAAGGAGGAGAAAAAGGAGTAATGATACGGGAGAAACAAGCCATGCAAATTCAATTATTGTTGCTGCCATAATGTTGGGTGATACCATGAATTAGATTGGAGAAAAATTTTGTAATAGTATTGGGACTGAAATGTATATCACAAAGAGTTGAACAGTTAGATAGTGCATTGGCTGAGATAAAGGGACTCATAAATGATGAAAGGGATACTGTTTTAGGCAAAAAAATTTATCATCATACACAAATGCTTGTATTTTTCAGGCTTGTACCATCTCGAAGACTTGGGTGGGTGAGGAGGTTTCTTGCCATACATTGACGATTATGTTGAAGTTTAAATATTTTGGCCAGTTATTTAAAATAGAGCTAAAACTTATTTTTTGTTCAACTAAATAATTTTTAGTAATTTAAAGCCCTATGTTATATTTATTTTCATTATCGTTCTATTATTATTTTATATTGCAATTGCGACTTTATAATGAATGCTAACATAAGTCGGACCAAATTCATGATGTATTTGAAGAAAAAATTAGCCACTGCAAAATGTTGAAAAGTCATGTGATAAGAAGAAAATTAATAATAATAAGGAATTTAATAATAATAATAATAATAATAATAATAATAA
>JANIIA010000191.1:10745308-10778049 GCA_027478495.1 Erythroxylum alaternifolium | reverse complement strand
CTGAAGAAATGCATGGTCGTGCTCAAATGAATTGATGAAGAGTCATCAATGTCATTTGTTATAGTCAGTCAACTTGGAAATTGAGAAATTATGATTAATCAAAAGTTGACATGTACCATACCTTGTGATTAATCTTGATATCATGTTACAAAAGGACTAAGTTTATAATCATGGTTATAGGTTAAATCGGATTACCGATCCTCATTTAATTTGAGTAGTTATAATGTCTTGCTAGAGGCCACTTATCACTTATGGGCCTTGAAGTGTGATCAAGCTCATTGCCAACATCAAATGAGCCTACAAGGTCGCACACAAAGAGTGATATAATTTGGGCTTATTCTCTTGGGTTTAATTTATTAGGCACTGAATAAATATATGCGGATATATTTATTGGGCTAGATTGAATTAAGTTATCGGGTTTTTATTATATAAGATATAATATGGGCCGAAACTTGTTGGGCTTTCATAATCCTAATGGATTTAGGATTATGATATTCTTATTCCTAATAGGAATAAGGATTATAGTTTCTCTATAAATAGAGAACCTATGTCAGCCACCAGCCGTTCGTTTTTGAGAGGAAAAAAAATTGTGCGGCGTTCAAAAAGGTGTTTTGGAACGTGCTAGCACACATTAGCCGCTACCCGGATCGTTCATCCTTGTGTGGATACCGGTAGAGGATGTTCGCGCATCGCAGCGTCTATAAATCTGGAAAACAAATACCAATCCGCTTCAAGAGGTAAATCCGTACTTGTTGTGTGTTTTCGGTTATACTTTTGTTGTATAATATGGCCTATTCCACTGCATATTATGAATACACGGGTCATAGGCAATCTAACAAAAACACAACAAAATTACAATCTATGAGTATAATTTTCCAATAGTAATGGTCGAACCAGTTTGGCCTTCGCAGATAATTTTTTTGGGGAAAAAATGATGTGATGGGCTTGAATTTAGGGATGTCAATAATGGTCAACTTCATCCGTTTAAGCCTTTTTTTGATTCGGATTGGCCGAATTGACCCGTGACTTGCTTATTTTTTTAAAATGACGTCGTTTATTTAAAACGATATCTTTTTAAAAAATTTTTTGCTTAAAAAATAGTCTAAAACAGAATGAGGATAATGTATTGGCAAGAATGTTAAAACATAAAGAAGCTATCATATCCATTTTAAGTTGGGTCAGCATCTTTATGGGATTTTATACTTTGGGACTTATGTTCATAATGATGTCATGCTTGCTTTTGGTACGTTGTAGAAACAAATCTTGATTGAACCCATATTTGCTGGACCGACGCACCACAGGCTAGTTAGCTTACCTGTGGGCCGAGTCCCGGGCCAGCCTATCTCTACCCATTAGATCACGAGCCGGCCTGACCTATTGACACAATGACATTCCTAATTTGAGTTACTCGAATTAGGAGAAACGGAGGAGAAACGCTATTTTGAAGAAGGAATGCACTCCAACTCAAGAGCATTTTCTCTTCCATAGCATTCATCTATCAATCACTGTTCTTTTTATTTTTTGTTTTTTCTCCCAATTTTTTCTCTCCTCCTTTTTTCTTTCTTTTTTCATTCATTCATTTTTTTAATTTTTCATTCTTTATTTTATTATTTAAACAATATTTACATTATATATTTATTTAAGTAATTATAACTTTATAATAATTTTAAGGTTTAATCTCATGTTTATAAAGTAAAATTGGGTTAATTTTATAAAATAATTTTAACAATTATTAATGAAAAGTAAAAAAATATACTGAGAATATTCCTTATTAGTGTGAAAAATAGGGTTGTAGATTGACGTGAAAAAAGTTATAATATCTCTAAACTCTACTCTATTTTAGAGAAATAGGTTTAAAATGCCCTAAAAAAATTTGTTATTTTCTATTTTGTCCACCTTGGTGAATGACGCTTATTGTGGAATCCAATTTGTTTTGTAAGAAAACCTCACCTGGGTTCAATGACATAAACTTGGCAAGAATTAACTTTTGTGGAAAAGTGTGTATGATTATGAGTTCCATCGTATCCAAATCAACATTGAAATTTACGATCAAATGTCTATTATGTATCATTTCGTTGATGCCAAAATATATTCTCTTTTGAAATAGTATTTAGTTATATTATGAAGTTTCATATTCAATGGACATTTCCAATGGCTTTCACTGGAACTTAAATTTTAGCTCTTTTTTTTTTAGCTCTTGAATATGGTTGAGATGAGGTAAAAGGGTTTTGCAGTTAATAAAGCTCTAATTTGCAATACAAAATTTTGTTTTCTCTTTTTCCAACTATTTGTAATTGTTACTTCAAAATTATCAATTTAAGTTTTTGTTGTGTTATTTGTGTGTTTTTTTATTAAGGTTATGTTTGGTTGGAAGTTTATTAATAGAATAGAATAAAATATAATATTATTCTATCGTTTGGGAGGAAGGTTTATAATGGAAATGAATGAAATAAGATGAAAGAAGAGAGTTTCATATTACATCTCGTTTCATATTAAACAGTAAAAATAAGAAACTTCCGATTTAGGGAGTTTAGGATGGAATGTAAAATGATAAACAACTTTTTACTATATTACATTAAACTTTTTTTCCAAACAAAATTTTATTGTATTACATTTTGAACCATTCCATCCCTCCTAAATAATAATTTTATAATATTACATCTATTTATATTCTATTCCATTACAACTCATTTCATTTTATTAAAAACCTTACGGCTAACTAAACATAGCCTAAATGAAGAATTTAAAATGTGATATATGAATCTAATTATGGTTTAAAATTTACAATATTTAATATATTGTGGGTAAATCAATTAAATTTCATAATTAAGAATTATGATGAGTGATTTATTTAATAATTATTTTGTACAATATTTGGTGTTTTTTCAGTTAAAAAATAAGAATCAAATAGAAACTTGTTGAAATAAAGTTAACATTAAAATACTTTTTAGAAAGAAATGGCGCATCAAATACACAATTTGAGGCTATCAATTACTAACCATTCATCAAATAAGTCATTTGTTATTCAATGAGAAAATTTTAGAAAAGATAAATAACTTTACAAAAGTCAACCTTTTCTAACACTAAATTTTGTCCTTAAATTTTCACGTCCTCCAATCACACAAATATTTTGGACATCTAAGTTCAGTTTTTCTTCTAATCGGTTAATCTGAATTTTAGGAGTCGCAATAAGTATTACCACCAAACTCTCGCTTGAAAAAAATAACAAGAAATGTTTTGACACTTAATGGCTATGTTAACATGATTAGTATGTGTTCAATTGTAAATTTGGTAGATAGCTTGATCATAGGGATTTATAACCTGATTGAAGGGATTTTGGATAAACTTGTAGCTTTGATTAACTCATATTTTCTTGTATATATAGGTTGTGTTTAAATAGGAAATATACAATTCATTCCACAATATTTCGATTCTCTCTCTTTTGTAAGTATCTATTTACTACTGTCCCTACTCATCCTCAAGCACTTGCCTAGATCTGTCGCTATGTCTTGTCTAGGTGCCACCACCTTCTCCAACATGTGTGTCATCCATAAGCCACCCATCTGTTAGTGTTGATTTTCCCTGCTCAGTGTAGATACCACTTGTTGCCTTAGTCTTCCCAACAATCTACCTTGCATATTTATTCCTTGACATTTTTCCCAGATGCTCCATCTATTACTTGTTCGTGATGCTCCTTTTGATTCACCGTGTTTATCTTGTTGTCCTGCTTTGTCTGGTTTCTATTGTTGTCACCTTCACTGTTGGTTTCACTTCTGATCTTCTTTTTTCATGCTAAATTTGGTTGGTCGTGTCTTTTCTTTGGACTGTTGGGCATTTTCTTTATTGGACCGATTAGTTATTGTCTTTTATTGGACTTGTTTGTTATTTACATCTAGCTGCTGCTGTTGTTCTGGGCCAAACTCTATTGGCTATGTTCTTTGCTGAATTTATTTAGACCATTTTATTGCTTATGGAGAAATTTAACGTTTTGCGACCCTTTACTACTATTTTAATTAGTCCAAATTATAACATTTGGACTTAAGTAATGAAAAGTTTCTTGATAAGTCACAAGTTTTGATTTCTTGTTACCAGAGACATCACAACCTGAATTAGAGAGCAAGATGAAACTAATGCCAAATTTGTGGACTGTCTTGAGGATTGGGACACTAAAAATCATTATATCATCACTTGGTTTCACAATACATCTGGTACCTCCGTCTTCATCCAATTTGCTAGTTTTGACTTTGCCAAAGATATTTGGGATTTATTAGCTACTCGATATCAAACTACCAGCCTTGCTCATTACTATCACTTGTAGACTAATCTTCATTACATCAAACAAGAAGTGGGTCAATCTATTAATGATTTTCTTGCTCATGTCCAATCTAGAACCAACCATTTCAGGCCAAAATTAGTGAAGATCATCTCCATCTCATTTAGGTCCTAATGGCTCTTCGTCCTGAGTATGAAGTTGTTTGAGCCTCCCTGCTCCATTACAATCCTCTTTTCTCACTGGATACCGCTATCCAAGAAATTATTTTTGAAGAGACTCACCTCAAACTTGATAAAACTCCTCAGTTTGAAGTCGCTCTTGCCACTCCGAGATAAGCCCGTCCAAAATTTGACCGCCAATTTTGCAGTCAATTCTGTAGGAATTGTCATCTTCTTGGCCATATTTTTGCTAATTGTCCTATTTTCAAATGTAGATATTGTCATAGTTTGGGTAATATTCTTAAACTATGTCCTACATGACCTCTGAGATCAAAAGGTGGGAACTTAAAATCTAATAATATTTCGAAGCCTAGACCGTCCTATGTCATTACTGCTACTGCTTTTTTTTTAAATCCTGGCTCTTCCTTTACACTTGCTGCAGAGGGTTCTCCTGCTATCACTCTCGGTGATATCAAGGTACTCTTCAAATAGGTTATATCTTCCAACCCCTCGATGGCCATGTCTACTAATTTGGGTAACTCTTATTGGCTTTTTGACTCTATTTGTTATAATCATATGACCACAGATCTTACATCCTTATCTTCTGCAATACCTATTTCTTTCTTGCCACCTATTCAAACAACTAATGGCACTAAAATGAATATCACTCACACTGGCGCTGTTTCCACTTTTATTCTTAATTTTCTTGACACCTACTATATTCCTAGCTTAACCCTTAATCTTATCTCTATCAGTCAGTTGTATGAAAAGGATTTAAGTGTGAATTTTCTCCTTTTGGTGTTCAGGTTCAAGAGCAGCAAACAGGATAGATTCATGGGACTTGTTTTCTTAGTTTTTATTTATTGAGTGTGCAGTCTTATTTTTATATAAACATGACATTTCAGTGATCACAGTTACTCTTACGAACTGTGAGAATGAAGAATGAGTGGAGACAAGTCAAATAACAGTTGAAACAAACATTTTTTAGAGATAACGACATGTAAGGAATGATGAACAAGGGTCAAATAACAATTGAAACAAACATTTTTTGATAGATACGCTGGTGTAGGCTATTACACACCCTTGTCCTTTACTTAGAAGGTTGTGTGGGGAAGGTTGGCAATGTGTCAGGCTGACTTTGAGCCTGGGCAGCTTCTTCCCGAGTTTAGGACAGGCTCGATTGGGCCAAAGGCAATACAACAAGAGCCTAAGTCTAACCAGATCAAAGCAGCTCGAAACTTAACTTAACTCGACCTAATCCAATTTTTTAAATTAAAAACATCATTTTTCGCAAAACACATCGTTTTTCCTTATATCTGTGGAATCTCAGCCCAAATCAGAACCCGATAGGCCTGATTAATAAGGCCAGACTGGGTTGGACTTGTTCAAGAGTCAAGCCTACGTGTGAATCAATCGTATAAGTCACTGAAAATGTGTGCTGAAGGATGTGAAGAATCGAAGACATACAACAGTTTTGTAGCACCTACGTTCATAACATACACAACTAGGTATGATGACCGTATAACTCTCTAAAATAGTATACGACTGCAATATCTTTGAACTTGGAAGGAACAAGGCTAATTACATTGCGATATCTTCAAACACAGAAAGGACACGGTCATGTAATTGACTGTGTCCCTTCCAAGTTTGAAGATATTGCAGATGTACATAGGGTCATGTAATTGACCGTGTCCCTTCCAGGTTTGAAGATATCGCGGATGTACACAATTTATGCAATATAGAAAAATCCACCTTTCAAAATATAAAAGAGAAAAAGACACATGTTTTGTGCATGAGCAGCTAGAACACCGAAAAGTAAAGAAAAACTGAGTGAAAGTGAGCAGAGAAGGTTTCTCATTCTTTGGTTGATAGTTTATAGAGCAAAGAGAGATTGTTTTAGATATTAGTTTAGGAAGAGTGTTGAGATGTTATATCATCTTATTTTTACTCCTGAAATTTGGTTTAATAACTTATAGTTATAGTATGATATAGTTTCGAGTAAGAGCTAATAATTCGGAATTCAAACTCTTGTAAATTTTCATTTAAATTCACTGGATTCATTTGTCAACTTGACTCGTAATTTTTCCCTCTATATTAGAAGATTTTTCATGTAAATTTAGTGTCCGTGTTATATTTGGCATTCGTGTTATTATCTTTTCATTCTCATACTAATCGGAATAATTTTTTGTTGACCTTGAGAGAGTTGTGTTTTGAATCCCTACATTATTTTCTTTTGAATTTTTGTTTGCTATTTGTTACAATGTAAGTTGTAATCTAAAATATAATATTTATGCAAGTACCATGAGTAGTAAATATTTATGCTATTTGTTACAAAAGTCTCTATGGTTGACCATTAAATATTTATTTTCTAAGAAGGGTAAGAAACTTATGTTATTGTATGACAATGAAGGGTAACAAAGTTAAATTATAAATAATTATATTAAATTGTTGTGAATTTAATACAATTCACGTATTAAAACTTCACATCCATATCAACAAAACAAAGGATGTTTGACTACTGGATATGGATTTCTTTATCTGGATTTGACTATTTCATTTTCTTTAATTCATGACGTAGACAACTTTTTGTTTAGCAGTAATACTATGGGGTTGTTTGATAACAACTGATAAGCTATTTTTTAGCTGATTGACTCAAATTATAAATTTGACTATATTAAAAAGCTATTTTTTGTTTACTTATGAGCTAGTTGGGTTGATTGTTTTGTGAAAAGCTCCAAATATGGAGCTTTTTGGACCAAACAACTGAATTAGCTATTTGGTAATGACAATTCTTATTTATATAGGTTCTTTAGAATTTTCTCCTATAACTCTCCACCCTCATAAAAAGTATTGAATATTTAATAAAATATTCAGATATTTGCAATCATGATTCTTCATTCATATCTTTACGAGAAATTCCAAAAGAAAAAGGGTATAAATGAATTTCTTAAAAGTTTAATAAATTCATTGGAATTTCAATTTTATGAAATCATGGTTAAGATGCAAATTTAAAGACTAAAGGTAATCCTTGTGTGTGGTGAATTATTTTCATCTAAATCAGCATGGTTAAGGGGCAATTATTATTATTATTATTATTATTATTATTATTATTATTATTATCATTATCATCATCATCATCATCATCATCATCATCATCATCATCATCATTATAAACTTAATTTTTGTAAAATTAAAAATAAAAAAGTTAAATTCTTATAAGAATATTCAACGAAATATTAAGATATATAATATTCAAGTCCTTAATAATTTTTTTAAAAATCATGTTCTCATAAGTTGTTTTACACATTGATAGCTAATACTAAACAGTTAATTTTATTTAACATCTTTAATAAACAGCTTATATTATCTATTGGTCAAATCAATTAATATAACCAGCTAATGTAATTCGGTGTTTGTCAAACAGACTCTATAGCTATTATTGTCCAATTTTCTTCGAGAACTTCAGCATTTCTATTAAGAATCATTGTGATATATATATTACGAGACGGCATGTCTTATTCACACGCACATACGTTCAAGCATATTTAAAAATGTAACTAATACATGAAGGAAGGCAGCCATAAAAACATGACATGTAGCATACAAGTCTACTAAAATAAGGTAGAAATTTATACGTTCTACCAGAAAGCAAATTTATTAATTAATACATGAGACATGCCTTTATTGTTGTCAAGGTATCGTACATTAAATCACTCACCTGTTTTTTTTTTTTTTGAAAACAACACCCGCCTGTTTTTTCTTTCCTTATATCAATCAATTATAATAAATTTCCTACTTACACCTATTAGTTTAAGTAGGAAGAACTTAATTCCCTTTACATAAGGTTTTAAATTCGATTTTTGTAAATCAAATAAGTAAGCTTTGAAAGAGTTTTGTTTCTTCATGATTTATCATTTCAAGTCAGATCGGTTAATAATTGTGACCTTCGAAATGCAGGTGATACTAAGGCTGTAAAAAAAATTATAATCAGTTCTTTTGCAGCCTTAAAAATAACAAAAAATAGCAAACTTTTGAAGTACGGAGGGTGATGCATAAAATTTTAGACCGTTTAATTCTACTTATGTTTTTCTTTTGTTATGAATTTTTAATTTTTATTTTTAATTGTTCAAATAAAAATATTTTTTTTGGGTTATTAACGTTAAGCTAAGATGTTACACTCTCCCGGAACTGTTATATTTTTTGGTTGCACCATTAGATCTTGTTTTATTTACGTCCAGAGATCAACGATGATAGAAATACTTGATATATAGTACAACAGCTTTATGGGCTATGGTTAATGGAGCATGATATAGTTAGATTGGGGTCAGCATGATAGAGTGACTTCAAATTTGAAGATTATAAATGGTTTCTTTTTTAATCTTGGAATGCAGCAATTATGAATTAACTTGAGTTTGGGCGGAAAGTTTATATATAAAAATTTTCTTGCCTAACCTGCTTCAATTATTGGAGGACATTCGGAAGATTGAGTTATCGCTTTATTGGAAAATCGATTTCAAATCTCCAAATTACGTTATCTTTATTTGTCGTGGGGCTGACAATTCTTTACATGTTCATATTTTGACTTTCATAGTTGGTTGAACAATCACAATCTGCAGCATTTAATCAATATTGCTATAGCATATGTAGACTAATAACCTCCTCCTGTCTTAAACAAAATCAAAGTGGATGAGTACTTATTGACTAACCTAGGGCCACACAAGCTTTGTTTTCTTTAGAAATTAAAGTTAAATTAATAAATAAAAGAAGGGTACAGAATTACTGGAGTACAAGTACTCTCTAGTAGTTAAAAAGCATGGTTGGAGATACTACATCAAAAAGTAAGTTATAACATGACACCGTTTGGACATACTGACTAAGCTACACACAAAAACAACAAAAGCTATTGACTCGTTCCAAAACAGTAATCAATTCCACCCCATTCTTTGAGCTTTTCAAAATGTTCCAAATTAGGGTTGGGTGTTCTAATTAATTTGCGATTCAAACCGTGTCTTTCCGGTAAGAGTCTTCCTTGTCATCGTCTGGAGCTTCATTCGAATGTGGTTATTTTTCCCATCTTCCTTGTACTTGCAGTGACAGATGGAGACCGTGGAGAAGCTAATGACTCTCCCAACGATTTGCGGTATCTGACTTCCTCAGGTAAGATCTAACTTCCAATCCTTTATCTAGTGATTTTCCATTTCCCAACATATATATTGTTCTCTCCCTCTCTGCATGATTGATTATAGCACTAAATCAACCGATCGTTCCATGTTTTGAAACTTTCGCTGATTTCTTTCTGTCCATATCTCTTGGGTAAATATGGCAAGAAATGGCACCTTCCTCTTCCAGAGTGGAGTGGAAACTTGCGCTTCTACTAGAAACTTAGCTAACTCGATGAGTGAATTAGATGTCCATTGCCAAGAGAGGCAATTTCTGATCCTGTTCTAGATAATATTGGAAAAAGGGCATAGGAAGAATAGTGGTCCGTAGTTTCAGTTCCTCTTTTACACAGACAACAGTTTTGATCCAAATTCTGGATAAATTGAAGTATGTCCATTCTTGCTACCCAATTCCTTACCACCAGCCATAGTAGGAAAGCAAAACTTAGTCTGATAATATTACACCAGATAACTTTGGCCCAAAGATCAACTTGATTAGAGTAATAAAGTCATTTCCTGTAGATTTTGCTAGAGAAACTTTCGATAAGAGACCCTTTCCATAAAAAACAGTCATGTGAGTTAGGATCGGGAAGATATGAAGGTTTCAGACGACTGATTGCATCAGGAAATTGAATCCATTCATTATAATTGATAAGACTAGCCACCTTGGATTTATGGTCTAGCTTTGAAAAAACAGAAACATCAATGGGTTTTGAGGAAAGAGGACCAGAGCCAGTCCAATTATAATGCCATTAGAAAGCGGTTCGACCATTTCCAATTTTACATAAAATATCATTAACTACTTCTTCCCTTTTTCTTAAAATATGATTAAGGAACCAAGAATATGATGGCCTTATAGATAGGAACCATATGTTGTTCCCTTTCAAAGAGTAGCTATGAAGCCATTTCATCCATAATGAATGCTTATCTTGGATCATTCTCCAAAGCCTTTTAATCCGAAAGACATTATTAGCAACTCTTACAAAGATGATTCCTAAGCCCCCTTTCACTTTTGGTTTACACAGATCATCCCATTTAACCTTAGTGAACCCAAAACCTATATTTGCTTTAGCCCATAAAAAGTCTCATAATCTTTTCCACAATTTTAAGTAGCTTCTTTGACAAAGGAAAGTGAGTACTCCAATAAAGATGAAGGGAACATAGAACAGATTTAATAAGTTAGACTCTTCCACTATAAGACAAAAATCTATTAATCCATTTGCCCAATCTTCTTTGAATTTTTTCAAGAGGTAGATAATCATTGAAAGAAATTTTTTTGGTGGAAATAGGAAGACCTAGGTACTGTAGAGGAGGATTTTTCCTGTTTATACCAGTCGGAGAGGAAATAGTGCCCTGGAGAGATTCTGCCAAAGTAGAGAGTACAAAGTGACTTTTATTAAAGTTCACTTTAAGACTTGACATCTTAGGGAAGTCATTGAAAGTGTCCATTAGTAGTTTAACAGAATCTGGATTAGCTTTGGAGAAAAGAATAAGGTTATCTGCAAAATAGAGATGGGTGAGTGATAGTCTTCTACACTTAGAGTGAACCTTGAATTTAGGATTTTGAGAGACTTTGGCTTTGATCATTAGCGAGAGTATTTTCATACAGAGGATAAATAAGTAAGGGGACAAGGGATCCCCTTGTCTGATTCCTCTCTTCCTTTTGAAAATTCTAGAAGGCGAGTCATTAATAAGCACACTATAGGTTGTACTTGTAGCACAAGCCTTAATCCAATTAATAAAAGAAATCAAAAAATTGAACTCCTTAAGAACCCTGAATAGGAAGGGTCAATTGATGCGATCAAAAGCTTTGTTGAAATCTATTTTAATAGCACAGTTAGGAACGAGTTCCTTCTCGTATATCCTTTAAGAAGTTCCTATGTAATAAGAATGTTGTCACCAATATCTCTATTCTTCATAAAGGCATTTTGATTCTCACTGATAATGAAATTGACAACTCCCTTCAATCGGTTTGTTAGGATCTTAGCAATGATTTTATAGAGAAAATTAGTGCACACAATCGGCCTGAAATCACCAAAAGTAGAGGGGCTAGGAGTTTTGGGAATTAAACAGAGATATGTTTTGTTAAACACCTTTAAGTGCACTCCATTAGCAAAAAATTCATGAATAGCCTCTCTAACCATGGGTCCTATAAAAGACCATTTCTTCTGGAAAAAATTCATCGAGCCCATCCGGTGTAGGAGCTTTCATCCAATTCATTACAAATATCATAGCATTGATCAGTAATGTCTTCCACCAATCCTCTAACAACTTCAAGTTTGATTCTGTTGATGATAAAGTTCTTAAGGGGGTCCAGAGAGGAAACAGAACCCATATCCGAACCCAAAAGTCCTCTATAGAATTTAACAGCTACCTCTATGATGCTTGATTGATCATTGAGAATTCTTCCCTCAGTACTGATAATCAAGCGTATTTTATTGACATTCCTTCTATCAGATAGGGAATTGAAAAAGATTTTAGAAGTTCTATCCCCTTCTTAATCTAGTTAATCCGAGCCCTTTGATAGATGAGTGAGAAATGATCTTGGTCTGCTCTTAAATAGAGATCAAGTTTTAGCTTTTCCTTTTAAAGAAGGTCCAAATCATTTAGATTATAAGAGAGTAAACTTTGAGTTACAAATAATCTTTCCTTAGCAATATCAATAGCAGCTTGAGTACTAGGGGAATGATAAGCTTTCAGTATCTTCAACTCAGCTTTAATTGCTTTAAGTTTTTGGCAGCACATGAATTACCTGGATCCTGAAACTTTAACTGACAAACCCCTCCTGATTGTATCATCGAATCCATTCACTTTAACAAGATAGTTATTAAATCTAAAAGGATATAGGGTAAAGGACTTTTGGAAGAGTCCCTCAATTAGAATAGAAGAGTGATCAGAGAAGATAGGATCCATGAATAGAGCCTTAGTAGTGGCAAATTGAAGTAGCCATTCTCCATTGACAAGATTCCTATCCGAATTTGTCCGAATCAGCCAAGAATCCCTTTGTTTATTAGACCAGGTGAAAAAACAACCTTCCATTTTGAGATCAGTTACCCTTAACTACTCCACAAAAAGTTTAAGATCTTCATTGTAGCTCCTCAGGTTGCAATTCCCTTCTGCTTTAGATATGAAGATTGTAGTGTTAAAATCCCCTGCAATCATCTAGGGGCCAGATATGGTGCTTTGAATGTCTTTTAAAAAGGTCCATAGAGTGCTTCTTTGAAATTTAGTACTGAATCCATAAACAAAGGAAGAGTATATAGAAGTTCCTTCCACGATAAAGTGGATTTTAAGATGTATCAGTTGTTCATTAGAGAGAACCTCCTCCAGTTTAACAAAATTAGCATTAACCCAATAGTTAATCTGCCATAGTGATGGTAACGATGGTTAGATAAAAAGGACCAACAAGAGCCAAAAATCTTTACCTTATTCATATTCTCATACCTAATTTTAGTTTCCAATAAAACTACAATAAGAGGCTTAATCCTCCGAACAAAATCTCTCAAAGCATTAAGCTTTTCCAGGCAGTTTATACCTCAAACATTCCATATTAGAACTGATATAACAATATATTTTTACCTTTGGCCCCTTTTCTTATACCACTCCTCTAACTTCTTGTACTAGTCACATTTTAAAAGTTTTCAATCTCATTTCCATCTGACACCTTCTTATTAGAGGAGTTGGTGTAAAAAGTAGCATCCTCATCAAGTAAGTAGTCTATTTTACCCCTAAGGTGGTTAGAATTAGTTAAAACTGCCTCATTCTGTAGCTCCCTCTCCTTATCACCAACCTGTATCTATTCCGACACAATAGCCTCCTCTTAAACGACAGTCTCTGTATCTACCATTTGAACACATTATGTTCCCCTCACATTAGATGGATGTGTTTTGATTTTTTTCTTCCGCTCCTTATGTCGTGTTAACTACATTCAGCTGAGGTACATTTGGGCAGCTAAGACCATCTTTAAGGCCCATTAATTCTGCATAATAACCTTAAAAAAACCTTTCCAGTTGGTTTCCACACCTTCCCTTGCATAATAAACAAGGATTTCCAACTAAGACATATACCATGTCTTCTTGCAGGACATTGTCAATACCCAGCCGCATAATTGGAATATAGTCCGTTAGCTCCTTGGATCTGTCCACACTAAGACAAATCCGCTCATAACTAACCCTCTTCCTTTTTACAATAGTTTCATCTATACATAATTGTCTGCCAATAAAACTAGCCAAAGAACTAAGACCTTGGGTAGTCTAATACTCTAATAGAATGCTATGTAAATTGATCCACAATGGAAGGTTATGCACCTTAATGTTTTCAAGCTTTATACTTGGCTGCCATTTTTGTAGGAATAGAGGAAGCTGTGCTACATACTAAGGACCTTCTTCTAATATCTTGTTTGCTTCATCTTGGGAGGTAAATTTGAATAAGACCATATTGTCTTCAGTAAGAAGAACATCAGTGAGTCCTCTATTCTTCCAGTAACTAGTTGCCCACTTTTGAATGATAGGGAAAGCAGGTCATTGTTCCATAAAGAAACCTACCAGGGAGGATTCCCCTATTCTAGCACAATTCCGTTGAATCTCAATATCTGGATACACTATTAGTTTGCCATTAATAACTTTGGGTAGGTTATATTAAAGAGTAACACTAGATGGCTCACCCATAACATGTTTCCAGCTTTTGTTCTATGGAATATTAGAAAGGGTAGGTCCAGAAAAGGGTTGCTTAGGCTGCAGTGTATTATTAGGGGAGGAAAGTGAAGAGCTTGAGGTGATGAAAGAGGTTAGCAGATTCTGTTGAATTTTTTGGGGTTGAATCTGGGTTTAAGAAGAAAGCTATATTTCAGTAGGGGTGGTATGAGAGGAAGATTTAGGTGAGGGTAGAGAGGGAAAATCATCGTTGGAATTAGGCAGTATTGGGTTTAGTTGACAGGGAAAAGGGAAAGAACAACTTTTTAGAAATAGAAAGAAGAGCTAATCAAATGGCAATTTTTGAGAAACAAGTTGACTAAATAGTAGGAAATTTCCAAAGAACCCTTATGAAGGAGCCACAAGGAGCCTGGAAATAGAGCTAGAATCCCTTAGTGTAAAGAGAAGGAAGAGCATCTCTCTCTTAACATTTGTTAATGGACTTAACTTGCTTGCCTCTGATCCAAAAAACAATGCTTGGTTGTCCTATGGACTACCTTTTGGTTCCTATGAACATTTGTTATTTCATTTTAGTTTTGTTTCTTCTTCTAATAATTATTATTAATTGAACGAGCAATTTGTCACCAAATTTTTGTTTCGAAAGTGTATACTTATCATTCTCCAATCCCACAATTTTTTTATATCTAATTTTGTCCTAACACTTTATTAGGGGGCATTCTATTGTACACTGGCTCCACTGGTGTTGTTTAAAATTTTTTTTGGATGAGTTGTTCGGTATATTCACTACTACAATGATATAAGAAAATAGAATACATCTGAAATTGAGTTTTTGCTTCCAAAATTGCTTTCATGTTCATATATTAGAATAGAAGAGCAAGGTTCCAGAGACTGAAGGGATTTGGTGTTCCTGATAATGATTTTAAATCAAACTTAGATAGCTGATGTAACCAAAGATGAACAAGCCTATGGAGTTTCGTGATTGCTAGCTGTGAGCAAATGCAAGCTAAATGACATCTAACTGTTATCACCAAATATCATATGTATATAGCTCTACTAAATTTAGAACCCTATCCCGTCAGTACAATTAGGTCAAAGGTTATAGGTGATGATAATTAAGTCCTAGATATGTATTCTCATGCACAACACATAAACACGCCATAAATTTTTGGTTTATTGTTCCAGATGTCTTTATCATTTGGTTCAGTTCTCCAGCAAATGGAAATAAATCACAGTGGTGGATCCCTTAAATTGTATTAAATGTACATGTTATTTCTTAAGGATCCTGATGACTATTGCATTAAAATCTTTGACCTGGCAACTAATTTTTTTGCTTAAGATGCTGGACGAGGCATTGCCTAGTCTAGTCTTTCTACTTTTGCTTTGTGTGTACGTGTGTGTGTGTGGGCGGGTGTGTGTGTGTGTGGGTATGTATGTTGTAACTAAGTTAGCCTCTCCCTCGAATGCTAAAAGTAGCACAAGTTAGTAAAGATGTAAGATAAAATAAGAACAAGAATGAGGAAACTTTGAGAATGCTTTTATTGCTCAAGAAAATTTTTACAAGACAATGGTTAAGACTTTATATGCATCTTACAAATGAAGTCCCCTTGGCTATTTATAGCTTTCTACCTCTTCAATGGAAGGTTAGGATTCATTTGATCCAAGGGCTCACAATCATCATCTAAAATTCTCTATACTACTCTACATATTTTATATACGTTATGTACATATCTACAACATTCTACAGCTTTTATAATATACCATATTATTCCATAATGTTTCGTAAGCTTCCATAGTCTTCTACCATGTTCTAGAAGCTTCCAGGGTCTTCTATGAGCTTCTACCATATTCTAAAAGCTTCCAGAAGATTCCAACATGCTCTAAAAGACTCTTTTGGATCGAACCTCACCTTATGGGCTTCAAAACATGCGGAACATGACATTCTCTCCCACTTATTTGGGTGACGCCCTTGTTGCGTCCTCCTTGTATGTCTCGATCATTTCCTTATAGCCCCATAACATGAGCCCATCCTCCCAACTCACCTCACTATCAGGCAATCCCTTCCATTTCACAAAGTACTCCACATGGCTTGAATGAGAACCCCTCCTCAGTATAACACGATGTGTTAAAATTTCCTCTACCTCATGCTCGTGAGAAGTAGTGATGGCTATGGGCACTCTCCTTGACTTGCCTCTTCTCGGTTCCTCCTTGTCAACATAATACGGTTTTAATAAGCTCATATGAAAAACTATATGCATTTCCAAATGTGATGGCAACATCAAATGGTAGGCTAACTTACCAACCCTTTTCTCCATGAGAAAAGGGTTTTCATATCTCCTCACTAGCCCCTTGTGTACCTTAGCAAACTGTCGGCTTTAATGGAGAAGGAGCTTCACCATTACTAACTCTCCTTCCTCAAACTCCAAGTGTCTCCTCTTAGTTTCGACCCACTTTTTTATTTGCTTGACAGCTTTTGCCAAGGATGCTTGTGGGATGTTAGTTTTTTCATGCCAGCCTTTGGCGAACTTGAATGCAGCAAGACTCAGACCCTTATACCTAATTGCCAAAGTGTGAGCAGTTATTGGTTGTTGTCCAATAGCAATCTCAAACGGACTAGTTCTCGTTGACTCACTTTTTTGCAAATTATATATAATTAGGCAATATCAAGCAACTTAGCCCAATCATGTTGGTTCGCACTCACATAATGCCTCAACAATAACTCCAATAATCCATTCACCCTCTCTGTTTGGCTATCGGTTTGAGAATGAAAACTTGTAGATAAATTAAGCTTGGATCCCAATAGCTTGAATAACTCCATCCAAAACCTCCCAGTGAAGTGAGTATCTCGATCGCTTACAATTGTCTTCGGTATACCCCAATACTTCACCATATGACGAAATAATAGATATGCCACATCCTCGACCGTAAATTTTGTAGGCACAGGGATGAACACTCCATACTTGCTAAATCGATCTACCACCACCATAATGTTGCTACATCCCTTAGACTTTGGTAGACATGTAATGAAATCCATGGAGATATTCTCCTAAGGCTTCTCTAGGATAGGCAATGGTTCTAGCAAACTAGCTTGCTTATATTGATCCACTTTGTCTTATTGGCACACAGGACAAGTCTTAATATATAACTCGATGTCGTCATACATTTGGGGGCAATAGTATGCACGTTCTATAAGTGCCAATGTGAGATGTACACCAAGATGTCCCGCCCATTTGGAGTCATGACACTCCTTATTGATTTCCTTCCTCAACTCTTGCCACTTCGGCACGTACACACGATCACCTTTGTTTGTGAGCACCCCATCCTTAAGCCAAAATTGGCATGTCTTCCCCCAACTTGCCAATTCCATCAAACTTTTGGCTTGCAGGTTATGCTATAGTCCCTCCTTGATATGGTCCACAAAAGGAAAACTTGGATGTTCCTCGACCTTGATCTCTCCCTGCTGGTCTTCTTCTCTTCTCCAACGTTAGTAGTCCCACTGGTTACTGACATCTTTACTAAGCAACGATGAACATAAACCTTGGCTCTGATACCAACTATCACAGACTTGGTCTTTTATCAACAAACCGCACAAAACTTAGTTGTATGTCTCGCAACTAAGTCAACCTCTCCCTCGAATGCTAGAAACAAAGCTAGCACAATTTAGTAAATATGCAAGATAAAACAAGAACAAGAATGAGGAAACTTGGAGAATGCTTTTATTGCTCAAGAAAGCTTTTACAAGATAATGGCTAAGACTTTCTACGCATCTTACAAATAAAGTCCCCTTAGATATTATAGCTTTCCACCTCCTCAAAGGATGGCTAGAATTCATTTGACCTAAGGGCTGACAATCATCATCTAGAATTCTCTTCACTACTCTACATACTTCATGTACATTATGTACAAATCTACAACATTCTACAAGCTTCTATAATATTCCATATTATTCCACAATGTTTCATAAGCTTCCATAGTCTTCTACCATATTCTAGAAGCTTCCAGGGTCTTCTATAAGCTTCTATCATACTCTAGAAGCTTCCAGAAGATTCCAAGATGTTCTAGAAGACTCTTTTGGACCGAACCTCACCTTGTGGGTTTCAAAACATGCGGAACGTGACAGTGTGTGCACGCACACGCTTTGAAATTATTATAGGTCAGTCCTTTTGTAAATTTTAGCATGAAGAATATCACTAAATTTGGATTCTCAAAGTATTAATTGTTTTCATGGATTAAAAAAAATTATGTATGTATAGTATAAAATTAGATAAAACAAAAACACTCAATATAAGAAGTGTTTTAGAGTTCAAATAAATTTGTTCAACTACTTTATTAGCTTTAATAAAATTGTAGTTGAACAAAGTTATTATAAATATATATATATATAGTCTGCAGGTTATTAGCAGAAGTCTTTTGAGAGACTTTTAGAGAAAACTAAAAGAGCTAAATTAGTTTTAGTTACCTTGTGAGGTGTTTTTGAGTGAGAGGGCTCTAAACCTTTATCATTTGTATCTTACTATTTGATTTAGTAGATTTCATTGTCAGTTTGTCCCATAGTTTTTACCTCTACATTAAAAAAAATTTCACATTAAAATCTTGTGTTTGTAATTTTTTAGTTATCTTTATTATTAGTAGTTTGTTATTACTTGAGTATTGGAGTTCCAATAAGTGGTATCACAGCCTTAGGTATGAAGAGTGGCAATATTTGTATGATGAAGTTGACATGAACCAACTATTTGATACTGAGATTAATGATGGGAGATATCCTATATTATAAGGACTTCTATGATCCCTTCAATGTGGACAAAAGCGTAAAAGATGATGTCCCATCTAAATCGAAGAAGATTAAGTCAAAGACTTAGAAACCATTAGACATTGGATTGATATCCGTATCTTCAATCATATATCCTAAGAGATGTATTCTTTCTAGTTGTTAAAGAAGTTGGAGGGTATCTATAAAAGGAAGACCACTAATAATAAGGCTTTTTTGATTAAAAGGCTTATAAACCTGAAGTTGAAGGTTAGGAAATTAGCGACAGTACATCTCATCGATTTTTAGGACATCATTAACAAGTTGATCACTATGAAGATTATCCTTAATGATGAATTACAAAAATTGTTCCTGTTAAGTTCTTTGCCGGAAGTTAGAATACTTTGGTTGTGACTATTAGTAAATCCACTTAAGATGGTATGCTTTCTTTGAATATTATCAAAGAGAGTATGTTCATTGAAAAGATTAGGAGGAAGGAGATTGATGTCAACAACTTTCAACCTCTTGTGGTCAAAAATAGAGAAAGAAGAAAGAGTAACAATCATAAAAGGTAAGGCAAGTTGAAGAACATATCGAAGTCGAGAGATGGAAAGGAGACCAAAGCATGTCACTACTGCACTACACATAGTCACATAAAGGAGTTCTGGTATAAATGGAAGAGAGACTAAACAAATCAAGCCAACTAGAAGGATGGAGACAATAATAACATTACAACAATGACATCAAACATAGATGATAAAGTGTCATTGATTTGTGTAATTAGTGAGCATCTCCATATTATTAACTCAGATTCGGGGTGACTAGTTGATAAAGGGTATCTTTTCATTGTGTTCCAAGGAGAAAGTACTTTAAAAACTATAGGAGTAGTCTTTTTAGAGGTATGAAGATAGGCAATTAGAGCTCTGCTAGCATTGTCGGTATGGGAGACATTTAAGGTCAAAAACAAGTTGGTTGTACATTGACCTTAAGAGGTGTACAACACATTCTAAACTTGGGGTTCAATTTACTATCTGTGAATGTGCTTAACCAAGAGGGATATCAGCACACATTTAAGAATGGCAAGTGTAAGCTATCTAAAGGAGCACTGATGGTTGCTCGTGGTGAGTTATATTGCACCTTGTACAGGAAATAATTGAAGGTATGTGCTAGAGAATTACATGTCGTTTAAGAACATACTTTACTAGGTGTATGGCACTAGAGATTGGAATATGGTAGTGAGAAGGGGATCAAGTTGCTAGTAGGAAAATCACTTACCCTTAAGACTATCGTTTCTTTTAACCCCTATGATCATTGTGTAGCTGGAAAGCAGCATCGAATGTCTTTCCATAAGAAGTTTATAAAAAGGAAGGTGAAATTAAAGTTGGAGCACTCCAAAATGTATGACCCCACAAGTGGAGTCCTTGGGTGGTAATAAGTACTTTGTTATATTTATTGATGATACTATACACAAGACTTGGGTCTTTATTCCAAAAACAAAAAGTCAGGTGCTAGAGACCTTTCAAAGATTTCATTCCATAATAGAAAGTGAGACAAAAAGGAAGCTGAAGTATCTCCAAACCAACAATGGAGGTGGGTATAACTTTAACGAGGTTGAAGAGTACTATGCAAGACATGGTATAAGACATGGGAAGACAAACCTTAATACCCCACAACATAATGGTGTTGTCGAGATGATGAATAGAGTCTTTATGGAGAAGGTTCAATGTATGTTTCGAATGTCAAAACTACCAAATTTTTTTAGGGTTAGGCAATCAGAACCATTGTATACGTGATTAATAAAACTCTTTCAATCCTTTTGGAGCTTAACATTCCTAAGAGAGTGCAGAAAGGGAAGGATCCAATCTATTTGCATCTAAGGGTGTTCAGATGCATAACTTTCAATCACTTGCCAAAGGAGCAGAGATCAAGAATATATTTGAAGACTACTCTGTATGTGTTTGTTAGATTTGGTGATGAGGAATTAGACTATAGTCTCTACGACCTTAAAAAACAAAATGTTGTTAAAAGCAAGGACTTAGTCTTCTATGAGCATGAGATGTGTGTAGATCTCATTAAAGAAGACAAGACTACTTCTAGTTGTCTTTCGGTAACATGGTTACTTATCCTTTGTCTACTTTTGGTGATTCAGGTTACAGTTGAAGAAAGCGAAGGACATGAGGTAGTAGAGGATGATTGGGTGGAACCTAATAGAGAGGAGGCACATGATCCACATCTTGTGGATGATGAAGGAAGGATCGATGAGCATCAAGAGTAGGGAGAGCAACCCGCTCAAGTGTTCAGATGTGTCTAACTTCGAAAGTCAAATAAAAAGAAATAGGAATTTCAATGGGCTAGGCCGCTCCTGGCTCAGCCAGGCCCGACCCGATCTCAAGTTTGGTGACCCATGGCTTTGTCTGATCTATCCTTACTTTTTTTTTAAAAAATTACAAAACGATATCATTTTTGTTGTTTCAATTGGGCCTAATTATTTTGGCTTATGGCCCAATCAACCCGGGCTGGGCTTGGCCAAAATTGAGCTTCCTAAAGAGAAAAAGCCTTCAACGAAATATCCTAGTTTAGAATGTGTCCTACTCATTACTGATTGGGAGCCAAAGAATCTTCAAGAAGTTCAGTCACTCAAAGTCGAAGGAAATGATGACTTGGTATGGAAGTTGAAGAAGAGATTTTATAGACTCAAACAGGCTCCAAGGTAGTAGTATAAGAATAGCGTCAACATGTTAGCAAAGACAGTTCCCAAAAGTAAACTTGTTAAGTTTGCTAGGATGACCTTCAAGTGGTAATATGATGGTTGATTTCTCCCCCGAAATAAGCTAGAGGGAGAGATTTTTATGGGTCCAATCTCATTTTTATGAATGTTAGCATAAAGAGAACAACTAAATTTGAACTTTGAAAGTGTTAACTATCTTCATAGATCAAAAGAAATGAAGTTGAGTGATTGTCTATGGTATAAAATTTTATCTTTTTGAATATTTTAAGAAAAGTTTAACAGTAGTAGTTGGATAAGACCAAAAAAAATTAATAGAAGTGTTTTAAAGTTCAAATAACTTAGTTCAACTACAATTTTATTAAAATTTAATTTCTAGAATTTGTTTAAGAGTAGTACTAGTATATGTGTATATATATCAATTTGTACTTAATTATATAGGTTGTTAGCAAAAAGTCTTTTGAGAGAGCTTTAGAGAAAGCTAAAAGAGCTAAACTAGCAGTAGCACCTTTATCGTATGTATCATGCTATTTGATTTAGTAGGTTTTAATATCGATTTGTCCCATAATTTTTTCCTCTATATTAGAAGATTTTTCACATTAAATTCTTGTATTCGTAATTTTTTAGTCATTTATATTGTGTGAGTAGTTTATTATTGATTAAGTGATCGTAGAGAGCCAAAGGCCAACAAAATTTTCTTATCAAGTAACGAATGTTGTCTTGAAATAAAAGAAGCTCAGGAGAATGAATACTCCGCTACTATTATCCTCTAGCATTAACTTTGAACCTTTATTTGAGGGTTTAGATCACTTGTTTTTATTATTATGTTCTATAAACCTCCATTTATTCAATTTTTGTGGGTCTCATTTACTGAATAAATAGATATTCATCGAACATGATAGGTGCAGAGCAACGAAAACAGGTGATATGTTCCCTCCTGCTAATACCTATTTCTTGGAGTGTGATGCAGGACAATTCATTCTGGAACTCATTTTAACTTCTGAGAAAGACCCGACCAAGTATAGTGCAGAACTTTCAATTTGACGTTCCATGTTTCTGTTCAAATATGCCAAAGACATAATAGTATTAAATATTTAATACGGTTGACGAGATAAGCACCCGTCAATCATCGAACATTTTATCGGCTGTTGAGATGGGAATCCGTGATTACGGAGACTTGTATGCGACCGTCGGTAATTTATAACTGTGCTTAACATAAGCAAGTGTCAATGCTACCCGTATGTGCAATGCTGAAGAAGACTTACTGCGTTGTTCAGATGCGCTGATGAGTATAATATTTGCAGTCATCTCCTCGAAAATGGTAGTTGTTTACAATTCTAGCAAGATCGTAAGGTTTTTCGAAACTAAAACATTTATCACATATAGAATATTGCAATAAAAGTCCTTTTCTTTTCGTCTTCCGTTTGGGAATTTAATCAATAGGCCCAGAAGTATAAGAGGATGCACCCAATCTTAAATGTTCCAACTCTATTTTACTATCAAGTTGTATTTGAGACTCTCAAAATTAGCATCTTGAAAATTAGAGATTGTTAACTTTAATTATATCGCTTATATTTGTTACATAAATTGAAAATTTGATTGTTCACTTAATTCAAATCTTAAGATATTTTAAAAGAATTTAATTTTGAAGTTTCTATAGAGTTGTTTTAAGTCCAAGACCTTGATTCCAATTTTATCAAATCAGAATTGCAATTGTAATTTGGTTCCACATCCACAATCCAAAGGGACCTACAGAATCTAAAATTAACGTAAACAATTAAAGTTTCTGGCTATTGATTTCCAATAAGTTAGTTCGATTGATTTGGTAGAGTGGGATAATTAGAAACAAATGCAAAGTGTTCTGCTATTGATTTTCAGTAAGTCGTTCAATCAAATTGGTAGGAAGGGAGAGGTTTCAAATATCAACAGTGACAACCCCATATCCATTTTAAAGTTGCCCACTATATTTCGGAAGCTATAGGGCATGGCAACCATTCTGCTCTTCAGCTTCACCAAGAGCTGGAAGTCACTCGAAAAGCCTACAGCAAAATTCTCCTTAAACAAATGTGCAATTGGTTCTTAGATTGGTGTCAGTCATCCTCAATAAACCAAGGGGTTCGCACAGAGGGAGGAAGGCCTAAGAATAAGATTGATAACAACAATGTTGACTCCTGATGTGAAAAGTCGGGAGTTGGCTAGGTTATGCATGTGGGGATAGTCTACAAATTCAAAGCCTAGCCCTCTCGTTCTTGTTGTCAAATGCCTTGAACTTATCATGAACAAATGATTGTCTACAGTCTACACGAACAGTTTCCTGTTGCGATCAACTTTTTCTATAAGGAAGAAAGTGTGAAGCAACTTATTAATAACAAAATTACAAGGAACTTAACTTATTGAGAGAAATTTTTAGAAAAAAAAAAAACAAATAAGGGCAGCTCAGTTTCAAAGTCCAACAACCCTCCTAGACCTTCAAATTCAGATTCATAAACCATGGAGTTTGGTGGATTCTCAGAATTGCTTCACTTGGCTGAGTTCCATGTCAATGCAATTAGTCATAGTTTTGAAAACTTCTTGGTAGTTCACACTAATATTAATGATCTGGCATTGTTCGACTAGGAATTGGCGGACCATGAAAACTCCTGTATCAACATGTTTACTGTATATCCACCTAAGGTGACAGACAATGGTCATCCTCAGTTCTACGTTTGGTTGGTGGGAGAGTTTTACTTTCTTTATGAAGAGTCATTGTTACTATGTCCCAATTGGCTTCCCTAAAGAAGGGCAAGTGCTTCACGTCAGAACTAACTACTAAGGCTGCACTCTGATGATACTCGTAAATCATAAGAATATTAAAATATAATATAATTATAAGGGGAAAACAAAATAGTTTGATGAGAGATTAAAAATATTACTTGTATCAGAAATGTCAGTAGCTGCCACACCCTTTAACCTTTTGACCTTCGCACTTTGCTAGACAAGACATTCCTACAAAAAAAAAAAAAAAGGGGGCTTCCTCAACTGCTCTCAAACAATCAAACATGATAATAAACAAATAATATAGCTGGCACTGGCAGCCCAAATGCAATTAAACTATTAATATGGTTTTGTCCACATTTTAGCAGCTAATTATTTAACCCTTTTTTTTTCAACAATTATTGAAATCTGAATAATTTTACATTATTTTTCTAAATATTTGTCCCTCTATATATAAAGATGTTGAAATGGAGCCTATGTAATGGTGGTGTAAGCGTGACAGAGATATTATGGTCATACTACTTATGAAGCTCTTCGCGGTTATTCTCCATGGCGGATTGCGATTCCGTCTTACTACCTGTGTCTTTGCATTCTTAAGCGTAAAAAAAGAATGAGTAACATTTATAGTCTTAGTTTTCAGGAATCTTAATGCTGAGCTTACAGGAACCATTAGTCTTATGAAGCAAGAAGTTGTATACGTTGACGAATACAACTTAATATGTATCTTTTATTCTTTTATGTAACGTCTTTAAATCCTAAAGCACGGTAATTTAAGATCTGTTATGGTGTACTCGAACTCAAAATTGACTATGTAGCTGATAACCATTGTGGCATTAGTCTTATTGGATACGATGACAGAAGTAAAAAGGGGGGAAAAAAACCATTGAAATCCTCAACCTACATTTAAGTGAAAAAGTAACAAAAGGAAAGTACGTAATTAAACTTTTGAGCATGTACCACTTAATATATATTTTTATTTTTTAATGCAACACCACTTCGTTATTCTACTTATTGAATATGCATGCCATATACTAACCTCATAATAGCGTTTCTCCTACCCAACATAAATGTTGTAAAACTACTAGGCTGAAGTATATGACCGCAATTATAAACTAATAACATAACATACAAAAACATCCTTTTCGTTTATGGATTTAACCACACGTTTTACACAAGTTCAGGGACCTGAAATACTTTCAACCGCCTAATTATTTGTGATTAGAACTTAATGTGACTAATGCATTTCTTAATCTGTAAGTACTGATGCATTTTCAAGGCTAAAAGTCAATTAAGTACAAAAATATTAATAAGCTAATTTCATAAGCATTTGGTGGAAAGTCTCGCCCTAAGTGTTGCCTGCGGATAACTATTCGACTTGATTAAGGAGAATTTGTTCTAGTTAATTTGATTAGACCATCCAAATAGAAAATAACATATTTAACAATTCAACAATCAAATCAAGTTACATGATCCCATGAAAAAGAACAAATAAATATCTTCAAGCATTTATAATACCCCTTCTTGTAATATTAATCTGGGTCAGGAAAAATATTTCACCGTAATAAACTATTTAATGGAAAACTGCATAGAGAGATACTGAAATACAACATTCATATTACTAACATTGTGGCCATGCAGAGAGGCAGGTTTGTTTATTTTCTCATATGCGTATTGTGTGCTCATTACTCAACGATACACACCTATTTTAGGGTATGCTTCGTTCATTTTGGAGAATAATAATAGAAATTATAATAAATATAGTGAAATATAAAAATAGATACCGTTTTCATTTTTTACTATATTGAGAATATGGTGGAAATATAAAAACACCGTTTATTCAATCATAATATATTATTAACTATATTTTTTTATTTCTTACTCGTTTCTTTCTTCTCGTATCAATTAACCAAGCACCCTCTTAGATTAAAGCATCTTAATTTATGTTTTTTTCCCCTCTCGTCCTTGTCTTTTTTGGATATACACTTAGTGTGTAGGAAGAAGGAACCCATCCATTATTGAATTGCAAATGTTTTATGGCATGTTGAAAATTAAAAACTTTTTACTTCTACAACTCTCCAATTGTTAATAAAAAATATGTTTACCTGCCGAAGATTAAAGAATCCCAGTCGATTGATAAATTTATTCGTAGAAATTAATACTTTCTTAATTTGTTCTGTAAATTACATGGATTACTTGTATAATAAAATTTCGCCATCGTTGACTATTATTGAAATAATAATAAAATTCTGAACAAATTAATGAGCATTTTTACCAGTCGAGCTAGTTGTCTAACAACGATAGCTTTTTTGTTTTATAATTTTTATGGTCTTCGTTTATTAAGTTAGCGTATAACAAAGACCTTAATTACTTTAATGCAGAAACATATTGCACTTAAAATAAAATAGAAAACGAAAAGGGACTGAGATTACGATTTACCACGAGTCATTTTAAAACCTTGTGGCCTCCATAAAACTCCAAAGTATGGATCGTCATCTTCTTCCTTTTATAATTGCTGGTGGACAAGTTCCAACCTTGAGTCAGAGGACTCAGAGCTATTTCATATAAAAATTTGAAAAAAGGAAAAGATTCTTGGCAGCTCAAGTCCTTGGCATTATGTTTTACACTTTCCACTGGCCACTGCTACCCCTCTTAACAGGTCAATTAACACCAAAATACCAAGGGCGGAATGGTCGTTTCACGAGGTCCAATAACGCAAATAACCATGCCAAAGGGGCTCCAAAAAGATTAAAAGAGAGAAGAAAACAAAAAAAAAATTCCTAGGGAAAGAGAGAAGGCAGTGGCAGTGCATGCTTCGATTGGCTTTCTGAGTTGTGACACCGAGTTCTTCTTGTTTTTTTGTTTCTTATTTATGATTTTGTTTTTGTATCTAGCTTTTCATGACACTTATTTATGATTGGATCAGGACGAGTACTAACTGAGACTGAGATTTGGTACAGAAATACACATTATCATCATCATCCATCGCTCACCTCCCAAAAAGAAATGAACAAAGTAAAGAAGGAGCTTTACAAGTTACAACTTACAACCATGTACTGTCAAAAGAAGAAATGTCTCATATTTTTCACCGGAAAGACAACACAAACCCCCAGAAACTCACAAAGTCTTATCTGCTATCTCTCTCTCTCTCATCCCCACCTTACCCCATCAAATCTTTCTTGATTTTTACTCACAGTCAGTCCACCTATGATTCATTTTCAGTAGTAGGAGTACATGACCTTCTGTGCTTGTGTCTTGTTTTCTTCAGTCAGGAAGTTGTTACATGCATTATTATCGTTGCCACTACTGCTGCTAATCAGTTGCTTAACAGCTTCAAGCTCGTAGTCTAATGGGGTTTCTTCGAAGTACCCATTTGCCTTCTCTCCTTCCCACTGGTTCAAAGTTTCCACTCCATTGTTCCCATAACTTATCATGAACTTCTGATTCTCTTCGTACCCATTTGAGATGTAGCTTTGAAGTCCCATGTCTTCTTGTTTGATCTCCCTTCCATAGCTGATCTGACTGCAGCTTCCATCAGAGTTAGAACTGCAACTTGCTTCACTTCCAAATGATAGGAAGTTATCTTTCATTTGACGATAGCATTGCACGGGACTGACCAAAATCTCTCGACTTAACAAAAGAGAGGAGCTTGAGGTTAGACCAGTATTGCTGCTTAAAATATTTGATTGAACAGGTGAAATGGTCTCAAAACCTGTGAATGATTTGGAAGGTGGATAGTAGCAGTAAGAACTGGCAAGATCTTTGAAGAGTGAGGAGTGTGAATGAGATGGTAATGGTGGGGTTTGAAGAGAAGATGGAAAGGGTGAAGGTTTTCTCCGAGACTGAGGAGCCATGATCATAAGCTTCTTCTTAAGCTTGGTGTTCCAGTAGTTTTTGATATCATTGTCCGTTCTACCTGGTAACTGTGCAGCTATTATTGACCATCTGCAATTTGCAAATACGTTATAAAACCAAAAACAGGTTCCATTAGATGAAAACTCTCGAGTTTCACTCAACAGCCGTAAGCAGATGTTGATATTTGGATCTAAAACTACCAATGCCTGCTGAAAAATTATCCAAAAATTGGAAGATTCTTGAAAATTGTAAGTTCTTCTTTTCGAATGAAAAACAAGAAAGAAAGAAAAAGAAAGGTGAACGGAAAATTTTCTTCTACCACCTTCCATGTCTTTGCGCAAAATAGATTTCATCAGAAAAATAAAATCAAGCGATTTACTCAGGAAAAGAACCAAAAGAAACGTTAACACAAATCAGTTTCGGTTGACAGTTTTTTGAAACTGTGGCATAATACAAAAGTCCAAAAATCGTAAAGGAAGTTCATAAAAATGGAAACTAGTTTAATGCATCTACCTGCTCCCGATGCTAGCAAATAGGGTGCAGATTATCCTATCCTCCTCTTCAGTGAACTCGCCATGCTTAATGTTGGGTCTCAGATAGTTTAGCCACCTCAATCTGCAGCTCTTTCCACATCTCTTCAGACCTGATCAAACGAAACTCATAAATCCCATGTAAACAAACGACATGTAAAACAACAGCATCAAAGAATTCAAATATAAGCTTGAGCATGGTGTTACCAGCTTTCTGAGGAAGAGCAATCCAATTCCCTCCAGTTCCATTTTTCTCTATGTACTCCCTAAGCTTTGCATCTTCTTCTGGTGACCAGGGTCCTTTCTTCACATTTTCCTTGTCACAACAAGGAGCTCTTCCCATCTCTCTATGTCTCTTTGATCTGTGTCTGTGTGAGAGAGAAGGTAGGCTGTTAAGATCTCTTTGTGTTGGACTTGGCTGTCTTATACAAAGTCTAGCAAGGAACTAAATTAGGCCACACATTTTCCATAAAAACTTTTATGTGTGGGAGGTGATCTGTTGGCGGCTTTTAATGAGAGACTTATGTCTGGGAAGTAAAAAAAAATGAATATTAAATTATACATAGCGTTTGTTCACAAGTCAAAATGATAGAAATTTTCAATCATCTTAATTAGCTAAGCTAATAGAACTTTCGATCTTTTGGTACCCCTCAATATATAACCTTTCCAGTCTTTCCCTTTCTCCACAAAAGCATCCAAAGTCACGTTAACAGAGAAATTCAACAGCATTTGAATTGATAGCTACAGGCTTTTGAATTGTGACATCTTCCAAACCCTAGACTTAGTATATTTATAGGTGGATAATTATAACTAACTGGCTTCAACCTTAGTTAAAAGATCTGAATCACAGCCCTCGTGTAAAGCAAGTCCAAGATACATATTCAATTATTTATACACTGTTAGCTAACGTTAAAGGAATCAATTTTTTATATTTACCTTATAAAAAAAAACTAAATAGTTTAGCCAAGTAGATTTCTTAACATAACAAAACTCCTTTAATTTGAAATATTATATTTTTATAGACAAACAGTAGTCACGCTTGTTAGTGTATATACATGGCTTTTTGGAATCATGATTCTACAAATGTACATATATGTTTATGTTTGAATTTTCATACCCTCCAAAGTCCATGTTCTAAATTATTTGTTATACAAGCAACCTTCACAATTTGTATTAAAATATATATTTCTGGAAATATAACTTGCCATTTCCGGACTAACATAGAAGATCAATTGTTAGGTGGGTCTTCTGACTAATAAATCAACAAAACTGTAAGAAGTTTGAAATGTACCTCTCCTATTTTCTCACAATACTAAAAGCGGGCAAACCAAAAGCGAACTGAGGTTCTTTTAAGTCGGAGCTGGTAATTAACAAAAATCAGTATAAAGATTGCCCCATGTGTGTGTGTCTACGAGAATCTTTGTCTTTAAGTTTTAGACGATCAGGTGCTTGTTACTGGCTCGTCGACACCATAACTTCTGAATTGGTGACTCATCAAGCTATTGGCAACGGCAGCTAACAATGTAAAAAAGGGCAAACGCATAGCCATAGAGATTGTTGAAGTACATGAAAACATTTCCTTTATTGGTGCCAACTGACGCATTGAAATAGTAGCCTAAGCCAGTTTAAGAAGAGCCTAGTTGATGTCGAGGCCCACAAATATCAACCTCTCTAAAGTATTAACAGCAACTAGAGTTGCTAAAGTCGGAAAAGGCAATTTCAAAAATAGATATGTTAAACATTTTTATTGAACATTCTACAAAACCATTTGTGTTATGATAGGCGTAGCATATGAGCCATTTAATGCACGGTTTGATCGTCCCTTGTTCACGTGAGGTATCAGTCCTTTTTCTTCGTCTTGTTACGCTCATTTAGCGCTATACTCTTCTTAATGTTGGAATTTTTAAAAAAACCAAAAATAAAAAAAATATAGAAGAATAGGAAAGAGATAATGTAAGAGACAATTTATTTCTTGGTTCAATTACATTGACGCTGAAAGGCTAAATATATAGGCTATGAAATAACAAACCTAGCTAAAATCACGATAAAACAAATCAAATTCAAAATTTTAAATCCTAGCTAGATAATAACTCTATCTTAATAGATAAAATTTTATCTTTAAACAATATCTTGTCTTTAAACAAAAATCTTCAATAACTTTGAATCAATCTTTCCAACATCTATCGCCTTCCCTGTCCTTCACTTAATTATCATCAGATTTATGGCATGTTCGACTTCTCCCACGAAATAGCCACCCAACTTTCCTGCCTTCAATAGATGTTGGTAAGAACCTTTTTAACTCAAGCTGAGTTCTGCAGTGGTTTAGACGTAGAATGACTTTCATGCAGGTAACAAAAAGAAAGCTACGTCCATTCTCTCTAACAATGTTGATTTTTGGGTACACTGTGCTATCTTCGTGTGAGAATGGAAAGTTGGAAGTAGGAGTTCAACCTATCCCAAGGTTTTGAATTTCATTCCGTACCATCGGAGAATAGCACAAAGGAGAGGTCCTTACATACTGGGTGTAAATATCAGTTGATACTGGGCGGTACATACCGTATCAACTAGAAAACGGTACGAAATAAAGGTGCTTATATACTGGATATAAATATTAGACAGTATCGGCGTGTTTCGTCTTGTATGGGCCAATACCTACAGTATTTATAATATCGGCTGACACCAAAAATTTTAAAAAATATAGGACTTATTAACAAAATTTTCAAAATAATTTAAAAATTATTATTTATAAACTAATATTTATGTTATATATTTTTAATTATTAAATCAAATTTTATTTGAAATTTATATATTTAAAAAATATTTTTATATTTATTAATAATTATTAAATTAGTTTTATAAATTAAATTATAAAATAAATTAAGATATTTATAATTTTAGTAATAATTAATTTTAATTAATTAAATGTATAATATATTTAATTGATAGTAAATTAAATAATATATGTTTTTGTTTTATGTTTCAATTCTACTTTTTGTTTCCTTATCACGAACTCTTGTTGTAAATTGTAATAATTTAAGAGTTAAAGATATTTATTGTTCTTTTTATTGAATATTTTGATGTAATTATTATTTATTATATAATTAAAATTGAAATTATAATATTTTAAATACTTTGTATTGTTCTTAATTTTATATTTATATGATGATGATTGTCTTTGTTATATAAATTGTTGTTATTATTTATATATGAAATATCTAAAAATTATTGTTATTTCATATTAATTGTGATTATTATTTATTATTATGATTTTTTGAGACAAGGTTAAAATTATATAATACAACTGTACAATATGATAATAGACTATTTTGCAATTTTTTTAAAAATTTAGGGACTATTTTATAATTTTAAAAAATTACCCAAAATGATATCTGATATTGATCGATACTTATATAATACCATACCAAAACTCAATTTCGTATCAAATCCGATATAATTAGTTATCCCACATTATTCCTAATTTTATGCATAGTTGCTTCAACTTGTCAGGTTCCTTTTTTTTTATACAAAGGAAAGAAACTCTAATTCAGACTAACGTATACTTCTACGAAATAAAACTCCCTATATGTCCTGGTGAACTAGCTCAAAACACTGCATTGGTATATCTTGAAGCACATGAGTGCCAGGACCTGTGTCACGCACCGCTCAATTCCCTCTTTAAAATAGAGAGGTTATGTTAGAGGTCACTAGAAGATTCCAGACAATTCTACCATATTCAAGATAAGGCTAGAGATGGGTGGAAGACGCTAGATCCTTGTAGATACTTGTAGAGTATTCTTGAATGTGTACATAGTTGTAGAGAATTCTAGAAGGCTATTGTGAGTCATTAGATCAAATAGATCCTAGCCATCCATTGAGGAGGTGTAAGGCTATAAA
>JANIIA010000191.1:10734663-10745208 GCA_027478495.1 Erythroxylum alaternifolium | reverse complement strand
TTATTTAATTTTCAGTTGATTATACACTTGAGATATTTTTATTTGTTATTATATTGAGTGAAAGTAGGAAGAAAAATTCTCTGTTGAGGTTAACACGAGTCGGTCATGTTATCGAGCATGAAAATCTTTCACGAGTAGTTAGGTTGCGAGATAGTTGCAGATATTGAGAGAAGTTGTATTGAACCAATTTTGTGTAATTCTATTAAACTCCTGTGAAAGTGATTAAGCTGGATGAGGGCCTCGCAGACGTAGGCCAAGTGTGCCGAACTGCGTTATCAAATTTCGGTATCTTTTTGTTTTATTGACTTTATTGGTTTTATTCTATTGACGCCAAAGACATTTGCGGAAAATTAAGAATTAATTAACCCTCTACAATTTTTCAGTTATCAATCAAAATAAAATAATTTCCATAAACATAATTCTCTATCTTTTTAATGGAGATGAATAAAATACTCCACTTTGTGACTTAAATTCCTAAACATTATCATCAACAAGTATTCAAAAATACTAGAGGAATCTTTACGTTTATAAACATAAATGGCCCATAGCGATTTACTTAATAATATGAAATATCATGTGTTCCAGCGTATATCCCCACAACCACAAGGCATAGGCTGATGATAGTCACGAAATATGGTCACTATTTTACGCATCCACCGGTCTTCAACTGAATGCTGAAATGTCCATCTTCCCAGAATGCTTCCACCATTTATTTGTCCGAGAACTTCTGTTCTTGAGCATGATATGTCATTTGAACTAGTTGATTAATGCCTACTAGATAGAGAAAGCTCCATCAAATTGTCGTTCTCTTGTCATGAGTGCTGATTAATTTGTAGTCATTCATAGCCCAAAACAGAAAGTCATGATTAAATACTTTTTAATGAAAGCTTGGTTTTACTAAATATTCTGTACTTTGAGACAAAATTAAATAAAGTACAAGCCATGTGCTTTGCGAACATGTTAAAAATTATTAGAGGAACGTCGCTTGATCCCCACTTGTTAGAGAGAGATCATAACTTGATTAATTTTATATGTAAATGTGCTAAAATTTCTTTAACTAGGTACGTAACTAGTTACATTATTCAAGATTCTGCGTTGAACAAGAGATCAGTTTGTGTTCATATTTATATATTTGTTACATCATTGGCTAGGGGTCCCGTTCTGTTTTTGTTTGTGCTGTGTTGATAACGTGACAGTTGACACTGCATTGTTACAAACCCAACAACCTCTACTAATACAGACCTTAACAACAAACACTTCGGACCCTTGTAAAATAGTGGCATATTGTACCAGAGTTGCAACCTATTACGGATATCAGTAGTTCTGCTGTTGTAATCAGTCAAATGATTGTTGCTTGAAGATGCACTCTTATAAGCATGGTTTTTCCTAGTTTGCTAGTTATAAATCACCAACACAACACGAGTTTAGTGAATTAGAATTGTTTTTCATGTTTGATCTTCTTAAACAATACGATATGAACACCAAAAATAAGAAAATATTCTAACATTTGAATCGTACCAACTTGTGACATAAATTTGTACATATCATGTTACAGTGCAAACGCTTCTATTTGTCAAGGAAATTAACTTGTATTGAACTATAATATACACATAATATAAAGAAATGAGTACTCACCTCCAAGAAAGATAACAGCAAAAGAAAAACAAACAGACAAAATTTTAGCTATCTATTAGCTAAAATTTTAGCTTATTTGTTGATTTAAGCTATTTGACCAGTCAACCAGCTATTAAAGATGTTTGGAGAGTAGTAACTTTAGTGGCTGATTTAGAACAAACAACTAAAACTGAAAACGCTCCTACATAAGAGCGTTTTCTACTAACAGCCAAAGTTTTAACTATTAAAAGTCGATTATGCCCTTTAAATTATATTGATAAGTTGTGTAAAATTTTTTGTAAAAATTAGAACAAAGAGGAATGCCTAGTAATTGTATTTCAAACAGTAATATGTATTTCAAACCGTAGTACAAATATAAGATATTTTTTAAGATTGTGGTTAAAATGTTTATATCTTCAATAACCATATGCAATTTATCAAAGTCACTCAGATAAGCTATTTTTTTATTATAGTTATAAACTTAAATTTTTGTATAATTAAATATTTAAAATTTAAATTCTTATAAGAATATTCAACGAAATATTAAGATATATAATATTTATACCCTTATAATTTTTTTAAGTCATGTCTTCATAGGTTATTTTACACATAAATAGTTAATATTAAACAACTAATTTTACCAAACATCTCTAACAAATAATTAATACAATTTGTTGGTCAAATCAACTGATAGAATTAACTATCAACTAACAGCTGAGAATCAGGCCAAATAGGGCTAAAGAAGAGAATGCAGAGAAAGAAGAAATTGGAGGCGAGCATAAACGTTAGGTAACAACTGAGGAAAGGAGACAAGATTGGGCAGCTGGAGAAGTACCAAAGTTAACAGAAACAAAAGCTCCAATGACGCCCAGGATATCAGAACAAAGATATGCCCGCTAGAAGCTTCATACATATTATGCTTCCAGTTGTTACCTACAATGCATGCATCCCTTCTAATCCTATCTCTCTTCATTAGTTTATTCATAAAATTAATGGTTCTCCATATCCCACTCCACCAGGTACTTGCATAATTTATAGAGAAAATGAATGTAGGCCTTCTTTCATTTCAAGAGTAATGAAGCTATTTTATGTATGAGCTTCACCTTCCACATCCAAATGCTGTCAATATATATTATAGATAGTGAGGCCGCTGCATCACTCTTGTTATCTCTTTGCCTGTAAAATTTAGAAAAAATATGAGATAAGGAATAATGTGTACACTGGTACACTGGTGTTATCGATTATCGCTGCATTTTGAAAACTGGAGTTTATATATTAATCTGTAATTTAAGGCTTTAAATGAAAGGGTTAGGGGGCATCTTAACTACCTCTTCCATTGTTAATTATGTGCAAGGGAATGTTCATATTTTGTTGAAAATAAACCTTATCTCATGATTACATCCTTCTACGTAACTAAGGTTCTATCTCCATCGCTTTACCGGGGTACAAATTTAGTTGCTAGTCATCACTTTGAGACTCTTAAGACTTTTCGATCTTATTATATTAATTATAGTAGAGTCATTAACACATTTACGCGTTCAGAATCATTGAATTTTGATACATATGTGGACTTACTCAAGTGACCTATTTAAGATTAATTAAATATGTTAACTCGGTTAACAAATCTGTTTTTGTAGAACAATTTTGCGTGGTTGCTTGCTACTATTTGTGCAGGATGTAAAATGCTAAACCCCATATCATATGCTAATTGGCAAAGGAAGTCATTATATAACATGTTTTTTTGACCGGTCATTACATAGCTTTTCGTTATGAGGTATAACAAAATATCGCTATAACTATGTTGCTTTCTAAATTAATTGTCATGGAGAGACTATGTAAAATAAGAAAGATAAGGAAAGGAACTATTAGTTATTTTCTTTTTTATTTCAACAACTAATATTAATGTTTGTGGATTACAAGGCTCTAACAAACATTACACCCGAAATAGTAATAAAAATATTTACAGGAATGTGATTTGCTGGATTTGGCAGACTAATTATCGAATTAATCCTTTTGTTGTCATACTATGCTTAAGCCTATACTCATTAGGTCAGATGTTGGAATTTTTTATAACTAGAGTCTCTTGTACTATTTTCTATTTGATAGTCTGGTCGTAAATTTGTAACTAGCCCTTCTACTTTAAAAATGTGTAACGTATATTCAATACTACACATTATATTTATATATATTGCCATTTCTTTCGGTTTAAAATTGTCTAATTCGCTTAAAATTCGTTGAGTGGATATCAGTTTTTGATGGGATTAATCCGAGGGCGAATTGATTACAGGATATATATATATATATAAAAGTAAAAAAATTAATTTAATTTATTAGTATATAATATATATTGATCTTATCCATAAAAGGGTAATATAATCTACAGGTTTAGGTTTTGAGGAGGTATCGCTCCTTGACGTGATATCCAAGAATATATATATTTTCTTAGTATATATAAATTAAATTGTGAATAAAAACGTATTAGATAAATATATAAGTTTGTACCCATTGTGTTATTAGAAATGTTAGCACATCTTATTATATACAATTGTAGCTATGCGTACTATATTCAAAAGAAAGGAAAGGGAAAGATATCTGTTGACATGGTACCCGATTTTATTAAAATTAAAGCTTTAATGAATTAATTAAAAGTGGTAATTAATTACTAGTTAGCTTTCTTTTGTCTTTTTTTTTTTCCTGCTACATGGAATCTTCAAATTAAAAATAATTGAGGGCCTTCATTTTTCTACCAAACTAATAACAAAGAATCTTAATCGTACGGAACAATTGTTTAATAGAAAAAAGAGATAAGTGTCGTCATTTGCATTGACTCTGGAGAAGAAAGACAAATACCATCGCACCTTTCGTTTCTCAACGGTAGGCAACTTAAAATAGAAATAAAAATCGCCGGCTGTACCCCTAGATGATAAACGCATTATTGATATTTTAAATTGGATTATGTTTAAAGTACTTAATTATAGCATGGGACCAAGGCAGGAACAATCACAATTTGGTCGCTATTTGTATCTTATTAAATGTAGCCGTCCTTATCTTTTGACTTACTCTTTCCTCATCCCTAAAAAATATAAACAAACATAATTTTAATTCAAAAATTATAAGAAAAAAATTTAAAGAGAAAATAAATTTTATTAATTTAACATATTTGTAAGTCATCAACCAATTAGTCGTTATTAGTTTCTCATTAGCATAAATTAGGAGACATAATCAGTAAATAATTAGGAATGCAATTAGTATAGATGAAGGGATATCTTAATTGTCTAACAAAATATGTATAAATGCTCACTTCCATAAGAATTTATACAAATAATATTTTTTTCACTTATTACATGGTATTAGAACTTTCTTTATAAAAATAATAAAAAATTAACTTTCTGCGTTTACTTTATTGGAGACACTATGATCATCTAGTTGTTTGGTACATAACAAACTCTTTTACTCTTCAAGATGATCACAACAATACAAACAATGTATAAATTCTCATTCATACATGCCCTTGCGCAGTGATAAAAGTCTTTATCAGAACTCTATATTTTGTTGTTTAAAGGAAGAACACGACTTCAACTGGATTGACTTTGTTTGGTAAATGATTGATCAATTATTTTTTGGTAGATTGAAAGGTATTTGATTGTTTGACCATATCAACTGCTGATAATCATGTTCAGTAATCAGTTGATTAAGTTGACATATTGAACCTAATATGTTGTTTTTAAAATGCTTCTCATAGGAGCATTTTGTTCCAATGGCTGAGAAAGTAAGGGATAAAAAGATATGTATCTAAAAGTTATTATAAATTACAGGAGAGGAGAGGAAAAAGAAAGAGAAAGAGAAAGAGATAGATAGGTATAAAGTGTGAATTCAATTTATTCGAAATTAAAAAAATACTTTGGTTTATTCAAAAATTAAAACCAAGATGAAACTTTTTCTTTAATAAAATTTTGTGCTACATATCGGTATCATTATTTTTAAATTTTATTATGTTTTTAATTAAATAAAATAAGTATCATTGGATTTGGTATTGCACAATACAAAAATTGCTACCAAATTATTTTATATTGTCCAAAATTTTCTATAATGTTAGATTCAAAGATTGGGTTAAGTAGGAAAGTTTCGAGTTGCATTCATTGTACTTATTAATACTTGGATTAAATTTTATAATGAAGAAGAATTAAATCATTAAGTTTAAAATATATTTTTATAGTTGAATATTTTTAAACATAAAAATGTTTCTACAAATAGTTATTATGTGTAAAAATTATTTTAATGCTAATTTAATAGATAAAATTATTAAAAATCTTTTTTTAGTTTTAGTTATAAGATAAGACTAATTTAATTAAGGGATTACATTTTCATATAATTAAAAATAAGTTTTATGTTCATTAACTACTACATTTTTTTAGTTTAGTTTTTAACATTAATTTAAATAACTAGTTTTTATTTTAAACATAGGCAAATAGGTTTTAGTTTATTTAATTTTGATTGATTAACTGAAGCATATTGAACTTAAGCATAAATTCTTATGAGAATATTCAAAGAAATACTAAGATATAATATTAATGTCCTTTTTTTAAAGTCACGCCCTTATAAGTCATTTTACACAAACAACTAGTACTAAACAGTTAATTTTACTAAACAACTTTAAATAAATAGTTGATGTTATTGGATAGTCAAATAAGCTATATTAATCTGTTGTCAACTAATCGTTGATAGAATCGGCTAACAATTAATGCAATCCGCTGATTGTCAAACAGGGCCATTGTTTCTTACTAGCTATGTCAGCCATGTAAGAATATGAATCCCTCGTTTGTCACGTCAATCTTTGAATGAGATGACACATCAGCTATCATGCCCATACCTGGGGCTTACCTCCACTATATGAGCATCTATATCAACAATCAAACCATCGTCCACTTCAACAACCTTGTTATCATTGGGTCCTTACTTTGCCACATCAACATCTAGGTCCCACCTATGTCATAGTTCAACTCAATTGATACGATTAACATCACATTTGACTAACTAATTCGATTATTTTCTTACTAGTTATTTCTTTACTTATATCAATTTCTAAGATTTTTAGGTGCCCTGAACTCATTTTTAGGTTAAATTAGTCAAATTTTAGTCCTGCAAATAGTTTTCTCATTTTCTTGTATTTTTTAAACCTTATTGTTAAGAATCTTCTTCTTTTGTGCACTGTTTATATTTCCAAACTTCATTAATACATTCCTCAATCAATTAATGTCATCTTTGATGAATTTAACTATGATTTATGAGTTCAAAAAATGTGTAACTTTTTTGAAAGGTAGGTTTTGTTAGTGTATCATTACTACTCAAACCTACCCAGAAGACAAACGAAGCAGAAGATATATCTATAAAATGTCTAGTATCTTGGAATAGCATGAATCATCAAATCCTTATATAGTTTCATAATACTACATATGCAAAAATAACCAAACTCAATTTTTAATGATTTGATAATGCTAAAGAGGCATGAGATTTTCTAAAAAGTTGTTACTACCTATTTGATGATGTTAATCAAATTCAATTCTATAGATTCATCACATGAATCTATAACTTGCCCAAACTATTTATAGTTATATCTTTAAAGTGTAAGAGCTTTGCAACCAATTGGCACTTAGAGATTGTATATTAGCTAATACCTAAGTATTGATCTTTGTGGTCAATATCACATATGAAATTTATTGATGACTCTTAAAGATGAATTTAAGTCCATTCGTAGCTCTTTTTCCATTAAATTTCTCTATCAAACCTTTTACACTATGATTAAATAACTAATTATAGAAGAAACTTGACTTTATGCCTTCTGGAAGAAGAATTTTATTCCATCTAATGATGTTATTCTTTCCACACAAACTTTTTTTTTTTACCATACCTCTAATAAGAAGTCCCATAAAGAACTTTACAATTACTACAAAAAGAGTGGTCATCAGATCTCCTAGTGCAAAAAATGATCTTGCTAAACTTTTTTATAAGGTAACTCTTCCAAGTCCTCTCACCCTATTACTACTACTCTTATTACTATAAATTGTTGAATAAAGAGTAAATCTCCCAAAGTTTCCTTGAAATATCTTTATACCCTTATATAATAACTCTAACCAAGTTTGCCTCCTATGTTTGTCACATAAGGAATTTTATTTTCATAGGACTTTAATCTTACTTGTTATAATCACTTGACCTCTAACTCCTCTATATTTAATTCTATAAAAACTCCTTTGTTTTAAATATTATTGATATTTCATTAACTCTACTATGCATGTTCAAAGTATAAGCATTATTCAAACACTTAAGTTGTCTTTACCTAACACTTTTCTTATTCTTAAAGTTTCTTTAAATCTCATCTTGTTGGTCAATTATTTGAAGTTGGTGATAACTTAATTCTTTGGAGTGATGATTATAGTATCTGGAATCCATAAACAAGCGACATCTTTAGGACATGGCATAAGGTTGAATGTTTGACCTCACCCCTTTTACCTTATATCCAAAATTGTTGATTTTATTACATATAATATTGGGCACTCCTATCTTAGTCATCTTCTTCAATATTATACCTGGATCTTTAACTTCTAGTGATTCATTATGTCAGAGCAAATTTAAAAAGCTTTGATTGTATTTCATGCCAACTTTTCAAAAGCAATCATTTACCTTCTATTAATTGTAATTATATTTATTTCTTTTAATTTGATATATTATGATATTTGAGGATTTGCTCCTTATGACCTTATAGGTGGTTTACAATGTTATATAAACTTTGTTAATGATTTTTCTATACATAAATGGTTTTATCTCATGCTTCACAAATTTTAATTATTTCTTTTGTTTATTGTCACTTTGTAAACATGATTCAAACTCAATTTTTTTGGCAAAATAAAAATTTTGCACACTGATAATGCCATAAAATATAAAGATAAATATTTTACTTTATTATTCTTGATTAATATGGAACTATTACCTAACAATCTTGTCTAGTTACCCCTCAATAAAATGGTAGACCTAAACGAATGCATTGAAATATTCTTAATACTATTTAAGCTCTTCTCATCTTTTCCTTCTATCAGAAACCTTTTGGGCGATATGTTGCATTTATTGATATCTATACCATCCATCATCTCCCGCATTTATTAATATCTATAACATCCATCATCTCCCTACCTTTTTTTATAGATGATATCTATTATAATGAAAATTTGTATAATTATGCTCCTAACTATCAAACTTTTAAAGCTTTCAGCAATGTTTAGTTTATTCATCTCCAACCATATGAATATACCAAGCTATAATCATGATCATGATCATGATTATATTGTTTTGTAGAGTATGAGAAAGAACACAAGGGTATAGGTATTGGGATCCCTTACATCAAAGTCTTTGTATCCCTTAATAGGTGATTTTTTGAGATATAATAAGTTTTCATCTCTTTCAAAATTATGAGTCAATGAACCATTTTGATAGTTTTTCTTTTATCCTAACATATCTTTTTTAATGATATTTCCTTTAAATGATCATTTTCTATTGGTCTTTATCAATTCGACATAGCCTACACTTATTAAAACTGTACCTCTAGAAACTATGGATTTATCACCTCCTCCAAAAGATCCTTCTCTTTTTACTCACTCATTAGAATCTTTTGCTCCTCAACTTGTTACTTGTTGTACTAGTTGCATAATTTTCCTTTATATCCATCTTTAAGTTTTTTTATGTTTATTATGTTGTTCTCCTATTTATATAGACCTCACACTTATCGCACAAGCTTTGACCTTCTATGGCAAAATGTAGTAGTAAAAAAATTGCAAATACTTATTATCACTTGTGCTTAGGACATGGTTGATTTACCTTCAAACAAGTTTGTTGTTAGTTACAATTAGGTCTATAAAATTAAGACTCGAGCTGATGGACAATTAAGTGATACAACGTCTAACTTATTGTTAAAGTATTTACATAAGAGTACGACATTGACTACAAGGGAACATTTTCTTATGTAGCCTATTTAACCTTAATCCACAATCTCATTGCCATTGTTGCTGGCAAACTTTGGTCACTATTTTAGATCAATATCAAGAATGCATTCCTTAATGGTGATCTTATAGAAGAAGTATAGCTACAACCTCGGCTTGGTTATGATCATTCACTTAATAGAGTTTGTTGTTTTTGCAAAGCCTTATATAGACTGAATTATCTTTATGCTTACAATTGATATGAGCAACTGTAGGAGACCTTAACCTATATATATAGCTTCCATATTGTACTTCTTTATCACAAGGCCAATATGAACCGGGTCCAAACTAAAAAAGGATCCATTTTTTACCGGGCTTTGACTCATTAATCTAGATCATTTATTGGGCCACTTTATTATCCTTATCTGGATCAAATTATGTAACTTAACTGATAATTGATTGAAAAGCCAAAATTATAATTAATAATTGTCCACTTTATAGGAAAATGACAAAATTGCCCTTAGGGGCAAAAAATGTCTAACACATCAGTCCATCAATTACCATTGTTTCTTTCTTAACACATCTTTCACTTTATGGTGAATTAAAAATGTAGCGTCCCCTTACCGTAGGGTACACACCGGGACGCTCGGAGGTCATTCCAGTATATATATCCTACGATAAAGGTGAGCTACGTTCGATCGCTACAGTCACTTCACAAGGCATCATATCACTTCTCATTTATAAAGCATCATAAGAAAACCACAATATTTTAAAACCAACTTTTTTCCTTGTTTCATTTCACAAAACCGAAAGTCTACATTGTATCTTTCAACACTTACTACATCTACATCATCAAACCTAGTACAAAAGTACTACATGAAAGAGGAAAAATATACAAAGTCTATCTAATCTGTCCAAAAATCCCAGTTGACCGACCTTTGAGCCATGACTTCTCTTGCCAAAT
>JANIIA010000191.1:10574560-10608244 GCA_027478495.1 Erythroxylum alaternifolium | reverse complement strand
TTCACAATTCAATCCAATTATACCCGGAATTATTCATGAATGCATGTACAATTATTTTCATGTGCAAGACCTTCACTGATCACGTGTATTTGTATGCCATATTATGCATGAGCATGAAAAATGCATTTTTAAGCTCTCATCTAACACTCCTATTTACTATTCTAACCTCCTATAGGTAACGAGATGTTACAAAAAAAAAAAACAGTTAGCTCTCACTATCGAACTAAAAAATAATATTGAACTTTTGCTAATACTACCTTTGAGCTCCTCTGGTTACTTTGGTTACTTTAAGATATGGGTATTTCATATTCTTCTACAACCCTTCTCTTTATAAAAATTATAGTGCCATATAAATTATTCATAATGATGTTTTCAATAAAGATACCAAACATACTGAAATTGATTGTTATATTGTATGGCATCATGTTCTTCAATATAGTATACAACTTGTCCTTATTTCATTATAGTCTCATATCGTTGACATTTTCACTAAATTACACCCACCTTAGCTATTTCAGGAACTTATTTTTGAACTCAAGAAGCCTTATGTCTTTATTATCTTAAGTTTGAAAGAAGATGTTAGCATATTTGTAAGTCAATAATTAGTTGTCATTAACATTAATTTCGGGATACAATTAACATAGGTTAAGGCATTTCTTTAATTATATAGTCAAACTATGTATAAATACCTCTTTTCTATGAGAGTTTGTACTTATAGAAACATAAACAATATTTTCCCCTCATTTATCTTTACTCCTTATAAGGGTAATGCAATTAATATGAAAATAGCCTCAGTATAGGTGGCATATTAGAGATAAATGATAAAACTAATCTAGAACAATGATAAAATTGCTCTTTCAAGATGTAAAATACTCTAAAAAAATGATAAACTTATTTAAAATAGTATCATTATGGCTAACTTACTAGGTACAGGTGATATAAATAATTTGAAATAAGGATACAATTACTCTTTCGAACTAATGCAACGATCTAAGAAAAATGTCGCGACTGATTTAAAATAGTCTTAATGAGTGACATGCTAATTGCAACTAATATTTTATATCAATAGCATCACTTATATCATTATTCTAGATAATTGCAAGTTGCAATTATCTAGAATAATGATGTAACTAATTTGGACCAGTGATGCTATTGATATAAAATACATTTTTAAAGAATAAATATAAAATGATTTTATTTTAGATGACATGTTAACATAAATGATGCAATTAATTTAGAATAATGATGTAAATACTCTTTAAGGTTGATACAACTACTTTATGAAAATGATACAATGGACTTATACTAGACAAATGTGGGTAAGACTGTATATTTCATGTGGTTCTATTGGAAACAACCACTTTACCAATTAAGAGTATGGTTCGGTATTATAGGATTAATAGTGTCTATCTTTATAAATTTAGATACTAATGATGGACTTAATTACTCTAATTACAATAAGGAACGTGTAGAAATTTTGTATGACTGCTTTGTTGTTAATGAATATTAATCATTTTTATGTCTTATTTATACTTATTTTCATGTTTAATTATTCTTACGAAAAAGAAGAAACGGTGATCTATATACAAATTAATTATTAACTCTTGTATGTCTTGATTGAAATGTTAACCGTTAGTTTCGGTGGATTCAACATTCAAAACGTGCCTATGGCAACCTAATTGTTATAATAATATACGACTAATATTTTTCGCATTTACATTGGAGTTTTGTATAATAGAGAGGTTTCGAAACTCTGTACTTTCATAGTGCAAACATCAGTGGTAGGTGAAATCTTTAATTTAAACGCTTCGGATGAAGTTTGAGAATGCCCCTATTTGTATTAATATTTAATAATAATAACAATAACAAAAATAAAGAACGTGCTTTGACGTTAGTTTGAGGGGGCAAAAGGGAATTTTACATATAAGAAAGGGGCTGATTACTGATAAGAAAACCCACACAGAAAAGTCAAAGCAAGTTCCGACTGAGATTTGAAAGACAGAAGAAACAACCTTGGCCGTCCTGATTAGATGACGTAACTTATTGCGTATGTGGTCACTCCCAGCTGTTAGTGTCAAAAACATTTCAACTCAGACATCAATATCGTTGGACACACGTGTCAAATAATTCCACGGTCTTCTCGGCCTCAGTGGCCCCACTGCGTGGAACAACTCTACTGGCCCGTAACTCCCCTCCCATTCATTAGTTTCTCCCCGACTGGGGTTTGGCCGTTGGCCCGTGGGGAATTGGTTTGGTTCACTCAGAGATGGGAAATTCAGAGATTGAAAGATCAATCAATCAAGTCAAATCAAATCACACGATTGCTTCTATCTTCGTTGCTGAACCAACGTCTCTAACATGTGATCTGATCTGGTTGGTGAGAGCAGTTTTGATGGTGTTCATTTTATTATACTGAGATCCATTGCAGTAACTTGAACATTTCTTATTGTTTTACTAGGTTCAAAAGACATTAAAAATTTATAAAACTAATGTTATAAAATACTTATACCATGATTTACTCATAATTATTATAATTTACCATATCCTAACCCGTATAAATATATAATGCATTACCAAACGACTCATTTTCTAAACACATAGTAGTTAGGCTACAATGTCATGTATATATCATTACAATTAAAACTAATTATCAGAAATAATAATATTACGGTTGTTTACATGAAGATTTATAAAGATACCGTAATTTAAACATTACTTCTCTAACAATTTTAAGATCTAATTCGTTTAGCATTAAAGCGTTTATGGAAAATAGATAGTTGCGTGTTAATGATTTGTATAATTAAATAATTATTTTATGGTTTTTATTTAAACTTAATGCATTTTAAACATTTTTAAAAAATTTACTTATATCTATGTCCGAACATATATTTTAGATTGCATTGCATTTTAATACAACATACATTATCAGGGCCAGTAGGGTCTTGTAAATGTTGAAGACCGCATGGGTTTGGATCTATTAAGCCTTAGTTGTGAAATTTTAGATAACTGCAAAATTAGGACTCACTTTCTACAATGTCAGGTAAACAAGAATGGACTTGTTTGCAGGCGTTGTTTGATTTTGTGTTTCAATGGCCATCTCGGCCCAGGCAATAGAACACTGTATAGGTTTATGGAACTCGAGAATTGGCTACTTCATATCTTCAATCTGTCCGTTAATGATACTGCTTCGAAGTCACGTTGGACAGGATAGTCTTCTTACAAAATCAAAGAATGAGGAGGTGATGAGTTAAATGTATACTCACATTCGAGCATAGAACAAATTTATCAACTTGATTCACCACTGCCTAACGAAACTTCGTTGTGCCAGTTAACAAAATTAACCCGTGACATTCAAAAGTATAACATAACATCGACAATTACGACTTTTACCTGAAATCAAAATCGCCAGATTTAGCAACTAGAATGTTTTAACCCCTATTAAATCTGGGGACATCTATGTAGCAATTAGCATACGACATGTTACATCAAAAATACATTACACCTAGTGGCATTACAAGTGAACAAGTGTGAGGCATGCACTAATCCCTTCTTACTTGAAGACTGTAATTGGTGAGTTGTAAAGTTGCGTTCCCTCCAGATTGTGTAGATACTGCATAAATGCAACTTTTTTTTTTGGTACGAGTGAGCAATCAAAACATTGCTAAGTTCTAACAGGGACAACCGTATGTCGAGCAATACCCAAGAGATCCTCCTGAAGAAAATGATGAAGCTATCTAGGAGGGTTCTCTAGGTAAGTAATATCAAAAGGGCCTCCAGAAGTCCAAGTAGTCAGCGCACATATTTGTTTCGCGATAAGTATGCACAACACGACACTGCCAAGGGCGACTAATCAATTCCTTACAGGGACGAATAATTGGATAGAATTTATTTGATGGATAAAGGTTGCCATTCACTTTGTTAACAGTTAAAAGAGAGTCTGATTTAAGAAACACATTTCGGAAACATCGATTCCACGCTAAAAGCAGTCCAAAATAAATTTCGAACAATTTAACTCTCGTAATGTTCCCCCAACCGAGTCTCTTTGCAAAACTGCACAGCCAACGTCCTTCAGCGTTCCTGGCAAGGCCTCCAATAGGTGCTGTATTCTGGTCTAAAATAATTTCGGTGAATTACATTGAAAAAATGGGTGATCTCTAATTCTTGATTATCTTTTGTAGAGAAGGCACAATGGCTCAATACCTCCAAAACTTATATCCTTAGTACTCACTTTTGTTTTAACCACCAACCAACTAATGAGTGAACTTTAGGCATTAGAAAATTTTGCCATATCAGTTTGACCACATTACCTTGGCAGATTGTGATTTGTAAATTTGATAGCAAGAGCTATTTTGTGAAAACTTATGAGAGCTGCTTCCAATCTATATTAATTTGTCAAACTTTTGTTGATTGGGTTTGTAAGACATTTTCTCCCTTAAGGGCAATTTTGTAATTTTCTTATAAAGTGGACAGTTATTAATTGTAATTTTGGTTTTTTAATAATTATCAATTACGTTACGTAATTTGATCAAGATAAGGGTAATAAAGTGGTCCAATAAATGATCTAGATTAATGGGTCAAAGTTTGAGTAAAAAACGGATCCCTTTTAGTGTAGACCTGGTCCATATCGACCTTGTGATAGAGAAGCCTGATATGAAAGTCATATAAATAAGTTATGATCTCCTGTAGTTGCTCATATCAATCATAAGCATACGAAATCTTTGACCCGTTAAGAGAGCTTATGTATTGAGAAAACTGTAGAAAGGCCTAGACCACGTGCCGGAGAATACTTTTTGTAAAGGTTCTGGGAGATTAGAGCTCGTTTGGTGCCCGAAAACTGCTTCAGAATCAGAGATGAAATTGAAATAAGGTAATTCGCATTCTTTTGTTTTTAATCCTTTCATGTACGATACTGAATACGTAATAAGGTCTGTACTACGTACGAGAGAAGGGCGGTGCGTAAGGCCCGTGCGTCGCATAAGCCAATCACGTGCCGCCGTGTCTCTCCATGGAGAGAGCAATGCACGCACGGGATGCGACATGCATCGGATCTTTGACATAGACGCATCTAGCGTGCATGCGCACGCGTGACCTCGCACCACGCACACTGACACCAGGGATGACGTCAGCGGCTGATGTCAGCCGTACGAAAAAAGAAATACAAAATTTTAAAAATTCTTATAAAGCTATCCTCGGGGTGTTTCAGTTTTTAGGTTGGGGGAATTTTTTAAGGTGATTTTCTAATTTTTTTGGATTTATTACATTGGTAATTGGATTTCAGAAAAGTTTTTAAAGTTTTTTAAAGTAGATTTTAAGTGCATTTTCGTACTTCGAACTATACATAAGGGAGACACTTAAAGTTTTATGTCTCATGTGGTAGGTTTGGTATTCGGGAAAGTACGATGGTCACTCTCATTTAGAATTTTTTAAAAATAAAAGTCTCAAATAAAGTTTAAAGACAATGTTTTAAATTTTTGTATGTGATTATTTGACTGTGCATTTGGTTTTTACATTTATAATTAATTTTCAAATACATTATGCCCATATAGAATGTGAAGATGACATAAAGTTGTATCCCTTGTGTTGATGGACTTTCTGAGATACTGATGAGAATGTAGTCACCAAAGTGACCTTTCAAGTCAGTATTTTGAATTATTCTGATTACATGTTGGGGGATGTCTTTGGCCTTATGTTTGGTTATTTTGCCAAAAGTGTTGGCCTTACATATGGTTTTGAGATGTTCATAAAAGCATCACATGGAGGAAAGTCGTTGCTTAAATGATGGTTTGTACTCTGTTTGCTTTTATGCAAGTGTCTAATTACATATATTATGTTTTTAGCCCAAAGGTGTTTCATAATATGTGTGATCAGATTCTCGATATAGATACTTTTTTAATGCTTTAAAGTATCGATGTTATCCTGCATTTATACTGATCTTGACATTGTCTTTTCTATTTTTCAGTTATCTTTTCGGTCGACAACAATGTTGTCACCATTGAAACCTTGAATGATTTCAACTTCAAGAAGTGGAAGAAAGATGTGAAGTTCATATTGGAGATGGCAGACGTCAGCATGGCCATTCACATTGAATGGCCTCCTCCACTTACAGATGTTAGCTCAGAAGTTGACAGAGCAGCCATGGCGACTTGGGAAAGGTCAAATATGATGTGCTATTTAACCATTAAGAGGTCGATATCATCTGTTGAGCAGATTGGTGGACACAACCGTAGCACGGGAGTTCATGGACAGCATATTCCAGAGATACAAGGCCTCTTCTCATGCTGAGTAAATTGCCTTGATCAAGTAACTATTCTCCATGAGGTACAATGGAGAGGCAGGCGTGCGAGAGTATATCATCCAAATGGTGCACCTTCAGAGCAGGCTGAAGGCATTGGATATACCGATCACCGACTCACTAATAATGCATAAGGGACTAAACACTCTTCCTTAGGAATTTGAGATGTGGACTACCTCCTACATCTCACAGGATGCAACCTAGGACATTAATGTTTTGATTTCCTAGTGTATCGTAGCAGAGGAGAAGATTAAGAGCTCTCCTTATTCAGCTACGTTTGCTGCAACCTAAGGGTAAGGGTAAGAAATCCAAACCCTCTCCTCATATTCAGAGTGGGCAGTTGAGCATTGCAAAGGGCCCACGTGACCTTAAGAGTATGAGATGCTTCTTCTGTAAGAAGAAGGGGCACAGGAAGTCTGATTGACCGAAGTACAAGTTATAGAGGGTCAAATAGGAGTCGTCAGGTAACTCGTCGGCCTTTATGATTCATGAATCCAATGTGGCTATAACCACGTCAAGTTCTTGGTGGTTAGATAGTGGGGCTTCTAAACATGTTGCTTCCACGATGCAGGGGTTCATATTTGGGAGAAGGCCGACTAGAGGAGAGCAGAAGCTGATGGTTGGCAACAATGAGGAGGTGGATGTTTTATATATAGGAGATGTAGGATTAAACCTCGATGCGGGATTTGTATTGTATTTATTGGACACATTTTTTATACTATCTTTTAGACAGAACCTGATATCTGTATCTGTTTTGGATAAGGAAGGTTATCGATTTGTATTTGATAATGTAGTTGTAAAAATTTCTATCAATACAAGACATGTCGGTACTGCCTTTTTATCCTATGGATTATATAGTATGTGTGTTACTCCTAATGAGATGTATGCCTCTTATTATGTTGCCGAACCTATTACTCAAAAGAGAACCTTCACAAAGGGCACATCATACATGTTGTGGCATAAATGTCTGGGCCATATTTCTAGGGAGAGGGTTGAGAGATTGATAAAGGATAACATTTTCCCAACTCTGGACTTCAGTGATTTGGAGACATGTGTTGATTGTTGTAGGGGTAAGTTGACAAAGATAAAGAAGAAGGGGTCAACTCGTGCTTCAAGCTTATTGGTACTCATACATACGGATGTTAGTGGTCCCTATACGGTTACATTGTTCAATGCTAGATACTTCCTGACATTTATAGATGATTATTCCCATTACGGTTATGTGTTTTTGCTTAAAGAGAAGTATGAAGTTCTTGATAACTTCAAAATCTTTAAGACTGAAGTTAAGAACCAACTGGAAAAATCAATAAAGATTGTCATATATGATAAAGGAGGGGAATACTATGGCAAACATGGGGTTCAGGATAAGAAAAAGGTCTATTTGCCAAGTATTTAGAATTAGTTGGAATAGTGGCTCAGTTCACTATGCTAAGTAGTCCTGAGCAAAATGGTGCGGCCGAAAGGTGTAATCACACCCTAAAGAACATAATGAGGTCAATGTAGAGGAGGACTAACTTACCCAAATACCTTTGGGATGAAGTTATCAAGACGACATTATATATCTTGAATGGAGTCCCGAGTAAGTCAGTATCAAAGACGTCTTTTGAACTTTGGGTTGGAAGGAAGCTGAGCCTTGCACATATTCATGTGTGGGGCTGGCCTGTTAAGGAGAGGTTGTATAATCCTTATAAGAGTAAATTGCAACCTCGTTCAACTTGTTACTATTTAGTGGGTTATCCCGACTACTTTAAGGGCTATAGATCTTATTGTAGAGAGGGAAGGGTCAGAATAGTGGAATCGTAGATGGCGAAGTTCCTGGAATACAATTTCTATGATGAGGGAGGATCCTCACATACTCTAGAAGTTAGCATGATGGATACTACGATCATTTTGTATCCGCCTCTCATACAGTAAGCTTCGGTAGATGAAGGCCTGAATACCGTACTTGAGTAGGCATATGAACCTACACCTATTCAGAAAGAGGTTTGTGAGGTACAAGAGCCTGTACAATTATGCAGATCTACTAGATAGAGGTGACCTACTATCTTATCAAATTACATAGTCTATCTAGGTGAGCAAGACTATGACATTAGACATGTTGTGGATCCAACTACTTTTTCAGAAGTCATTTCTGGACTCCATGTAGATATGTGGTAGGAAGTAATGAAGGACGAGATGTAATCTATGAGGTATAATAAGGTATAGGAGCTCATTGATTTAACTCAACATTACAGGCTTGTTAGTTGCAAGTGGCTATTTAAGACCAAGAAGGACATACAAGGTCAAGTTCAGCAGTTTAAGGTGTGTTTAGTTGTCAGGGGATTCACTTAGAGAGAAGGAGTTGACTTCAATGTTATCTTCTCTCCTGTGTCCTCGAAGGATGCATTTAGAGTGATTGTGACATTAGTAGCTCATTATGATATGGAGTTATATCAGATGGACTTTAAGATCGCTTTCCTAAATGGTGACCTTTATGAGGAGGTCTATATGGAACAGTCTGAAGGATTTTAGGATTAGGATGCAACTGATAAGGTTTGCAAGTTGAATAAATCAATATATGGTTTAAAGCAAGCTTCCAGATTGTGGTACTTAAAGTTTGATGAGGTTTCAACCTCATTAGGCTTTGTGGAAAACAAAGTTGAAAGATTCTTCTACCATAAGGTCAGGGGGAGCAAGGTCATCTTCATAATATTGTATGTCGATGATATCTTACTCATGTCAAATGATTTGACCATGTTGCATGAAGTTAAGCAACTTTTAGCCAAGCATTTTGAAATGAAGGATTTGAGTGAAGCTTCTTTTGTCCTCGTTATATAGATTCACTGGGACAGATCTTAACACTCATTAAGCCTCTCACAAAGTGTATACATTGAGCAAGTGCTACAAAGGTTTAATATGGCTGAATGTAGACCTATTGTAGGACCTATCTCTTATGGAAAGAGATTATCTTTGGCATAATGTCCAAAGAATGAGGTTGAGAGAGAGGCTATGAGGAATGTTCTATATTCTAGTGCTGTTAATAACCTGATGTATGCCCAGGAGTGCACTAGACCAGACAGTGCAATTGTTGTTGGACTGCTGGGTCGATATTTGGTTAACCTAGGTGTAGACCATTGCAATGCAGTCAAACGGGTATTGAGATACCTAAAAGGTACTAAGGATTATACATTGACATATAGAAAAGTCAACGATTTGAACCTCACAGGGTATACAGACTTCGATTTTGCTATGTGTCTGGATGATCGCAAGTCCACTTTAGGATATATTTTCATGTTGGCAAATGGTGTGGTATCGTGAAAGAGTGTCAAGTAGACATTGGTGACTTCCTCGACCATGCATGCAGAGTTTGTTGCATGTTATGGAGCTACTACACGGGCGGTTTAGCTTAGAAACTTGATTTCTGAGTTGTCTGTGGTGGATTCGATTGCTAGACCCATACGGTTGTAACGTGATAATCTTGCTGCAATTTTGTTCAGTAACAAAAACAAGAATATCACAGGGTCTAAGCATTTGAGGTCAAGTATTTAAACATAATAGAGCTGATCTAGAAGGGTGACATTGAAGTGGAGCACAATAGGACTGAGGAGATGTTAGCTGATTCGCTGAGTAAAGGACTTCACCCATTAATATTTATTAGACATGTATCCGGTATGGGCGTGTTGAAGTCCTTAGGCAGCAATAGTTAGGGATCACTTTACTTTGCTCCTTAAATGATTGTATATTTTGTTGTATTATGACATTATGATTATTTATTAATAAAGATGATCATATTTTTATCCTCAGTAATGATTGTTTTGTATATAGTCACAATACGTGTGAAAGTCTTAAGATTTGTGTTGATCTTAAGCATATTAAAGGTCATTGGGCATTTATAAAGATTGACCTTGAGCCTATGTCATTAAACACATAAATTTTATATGGATATCCTTAAAGTTTCATATGACATAGGGGGATATATATTTTTAATCCCAAAAAGGTTCTCTAATACAATTTATCATTCGGTTGGACAATATAAAAGTTTTCTCTAATGCTGTTTAGCATTCGGCGAGAGAAAATAGGATTTCTCTGCTGCAGTTTAGCACATGCAGTTTGGCATAAAGTTAAAGAAATCGAGACTTATAGACGAAGATGATATATATATTAGATCATAAAGTTATCATTCTAGTCTATCACACTCCACTTTCCCATTCATGTTAGTGAGGTATTAGATATTTGTGATTATATTGGACCTGTGTCACACATGACACATGTGTCTGATATTTTTCAGTATCGAAAGCCTTATAGGACAGAATGTAGGACTTTCATTACCTTTAGATCAAATGTTTTTAAAACTTTTCGTACTAATACAGTAGCGTGATTTAATCAAGTTTTTAAACTATTTAGAACTTGATTAAAACTACAATTAATAATTGTCCAAGGGGAAGATTGTAAGACATTTTTGCCCCTAAGGGCAATTTTGTAATTTTTCTATAAAGTGGACAGTTTTTAACTATAATTTTGGTTTTTCATTAAATTATCGGTTAAGTTACGTAATTTGATCCAGATAAGGGTAATAAAGTGGCCCAATAAATGATCTAGATTAATGGGTCAAAGTTCGAGTGAAAAATAGATCCCTTTAGTGTGGACCTGGTCTATATCGGCCTTATGATGTGGAAGCCTGATATGGAAGCTATATAAATAGGTTATAGTCTCCTGCAATTGCTCATATCAATCATAAGCATACGAAATCTCTGACTCGTTAAGAGAGCTTACATATTGAGAAAACTATAGAAAGGCCTAAACTACGTGTCGGAGAATACTTTCTGTAAAGGTCACGAGAGATTGGAGCTCGTTTAGTGCCAAAAAATTGCTTCGGAATAAGAAATGGAACCAAAATCAGGTATTCCACATTCTTTCATTTTTAATCCTTTCATGTATGATCATGGATATGTAATAAGGTCTGTGCTATGTATTACAGGAGTTATATTGATGAACTAGATTTAGTACAACAGATGCACCCTTAAAATTAATACTCCATCTATTATTTTTCATTATAGTATCCACCCTAGCCTATTTGGGAATTTGTAGTTTAGGTAACGAGATAAGTTATAGCCCTCTTCACAAAAGACAGGAACTTCCATTTCTAATAATAACTTGGATGTAAGGATAAATTTGATCTTTTAGCCTCAGAATTTGAATAAAACTCCAGGCATGCTCTCTGTTGATTTTAATCCCCAAAAAATTAGAGTCCTTAATATAATATTCGTTGATTCATTTGGACCAAAGGGATTCTCTGTTAGTTAGGATCTTCCATACCCTCTAAGTGAGAGCACATTTGGCATAACTTGGGCATAAGTTATTCTAAGTCTACCCTTCTGTTTAGATAAATAGAACTTAGTCCGTCTAACGTTTGCCCCTTTAGGGTCTTTAGCCTTCCCAACCTATAGGAAGTTCTTGATACATTTCTCGATATCCTTGGTTAGCTTCCTTGGTATACACAGATGTGCAGCCTAGTGTACATTTAGATTTCTAAGTACTGAAGAGGTCAGCTACAAGCTTACAATTTTTGATAGGAATCTATTATGTCAATTGTTGATTCTTTTTTAAACTTCTTGAACAAAGGAAAGGATTTTTAGTATCTTAGCGTCATATTAATTACTAAGATTCCTAAATATTGGAAAGGGGCATATTGGATTAATAGACTAGCTATATTCCTCAGCTCATCCATGCTTTGGATATTAGAGTATACATAGATACAGCTCTTGTCCATGTTCATTCTCAATCGTAGTAGATTTGAAAACATACTGAGGATTTTCATTAGTAACCTAATTGAATGGTTACCTGCTCTATAGAAGACTACTACATCATCTGCAAATGCTAAATGGTTGATCCTCAGAGCCTCATATTTGTAATGGGCACAAATATAGAATCCCTATTTATGTAGTAAATGATTTAACACTTCAGTCACAAAGGTAAATAGATAAAGGAATAAGGGGTACCTTTGTCTAATACCTTTAGTTCCCTTAAATAATCTAGTAGGTACTCCATTCAGTAGTATATAGCAAAAGGTTGAGAAGATACATGTGTTAATCTAATTAACAAATAGATTTGGGTAGCCAAATACCCTTAAACTTTCCCAATTAATAGAGTCAAATGCTTTAAAGAAGTCATCCTTTAAAACAAAGCTCTTTGTAGGCTTCTTTTTCCTATCATAGTCTCTCATAAGCTTTTGTACAATTAGTATATTGTCACTTATTGATCTACCTTATACAAAAGCTCTTTGGAAAGGGCTAATAAGATTCTTCAGGGAGTGTTTTAGTCTTACAACAATAATCATTGAAATGATTTTATAGCTTGTGTTATAGCATGAAATGGGTTTAAAATTAATCAAAGAACCAGGATTCTTCTTCTTAGGAATACGACATATGAAAGTAATGCTATATGACTTATATTTATTATAATGATGTTATTTTGCTAATAAACAAATTGAAATCATTTTCAAAATCAATAAACGTTGCTCCTCTTCCAAAGGACTTCTATTCACTTTATTGTAGCATAATTAATTCCATATTCCTATCCTCTCGACAACACTCACACTCCTCGACAATTGCGTCCTCCTCTTTTCTTACTCTACTTAACTCTAACTCTGCATCTTTCTCACTCTATCGTTAATAAGATGTTATTAATTATGTCAATTATATCCATCTCTTTTGTTTTGGCTTAATTTTAGTGCTTAAATGAGAAAATTAATATTTATTTTGTTTTAGGAGATGACAATTGGAGGTTGGATCAAATTGGAATATTATTGGTTCAAATCACAAATTTGGGAAAAAGTAGATAGATTATTATAGTAGATAAGGCATAGATTATTATAGTAGATAAGGTGAGATCATGCCTAATGTCAAATTCACCCTAAGAGTTTAAATTCAATTAGGAAACTTATTTTTAGCCCTATGAATTTGTTTAGATATGGATCTTGGTGGATTAAGTTTTGAGTAAGAAGAGAGGACAAAAACACATTCTTCACTTCTCCATATCACCCTATTTTCATTTCTTTATATTTTCTCTTCATCTTTCCTATTTTCTTCTATTATTGATCTTGAAAAATACCCATGTGTGGCTAATTCCAAATATTTTGATTCAAGATCATTCAAAACTCTAGCTGTAACCTTGTCAGATTTTGTTTTAAACATTTATTTTAATTCAAGTATTTCATATTGTGTGTTTTTATACTTCATGAATAATTAATTTTGATTGATCTGATAAATTAATTTGATGTTGATAATTAATATATGCTTTTTGCTATTATAGTCTCTCATAAGCTCTTGTACAAATAGTATATTGTCACCGATTGATCTACCTTATATAAAAGCTCTTTGGAAAGGGCTAATAAGATTCTTTAGGGAGTGTTTTAGCCTTACAACAATAATCTTTAATATGAATTTATAGATTGTGTTGTAGCCTGAAATGGGTTTAACATTAAGCAAAGAGCCAGGATTCTTCTTCTTAGGAATAAGACATATGAAAGTATTGCTATATGACTTATATCTATTAGAATGATGCTATTTTGCTAATAAACAAATTGAAATCATTTTCAAAATCAATAAACATTGCTCCTCCTCTAAAGGACTTAAATTCACTTTATTGTAGCATAATTAATTCCTTATTCCTCTCCTCTCTACAACACACACATACTCCTGAATAGCCACCTCCTCGGATTTTCTCACTTTATGTCACTCTAACTCTACATCTCTCTCACCTATTGTCGATAAGATGTTATTTGATTATGTCAATTATATCTATCTCTTTTATTTTGGCTTAATTTTAGTGTTTAAATGAGCAATTAATATTTATTTTGTTTTAGGAGAAGACAAGTGGAGATTAGATCAAATTGGAATATTATTGGTTCAAATTACAAATTTTATAAGAAGTGGATAGCCTATTTAATTAATAAGATGAGATTATACCTAATGCTAGATTCACCCTAAGAGTTTAAATTCAACTAGGAAACTTATTTCTAGCCCTATGGATTTGTTTAGATATGGATCTTGGTAGATTAGGAGGAGGCTGGGTTTTGAGTAAGAAGAGAGGAGAAAAACACATTCTTCACTTCTCCATATCACCTTATTTTTGTTTCTTTGTATTTTCTCTTCATCTTTCTTTCTTCTTTTTTTGATCTTGAAAAATACCTATGTGTGGCTAATTCCATATATTATAATTCAAGAGGATTCAAAACTTTAGTTATAACCTTTTGAGATTTTTTTTAAACATAGATTTTATTTTAATTCAAGTATTTCATATTGTGTGTTCTTATACTTCATGAATAATTAATATTGATTGATCTAATAAATTAATTTGATATTGATTATTCTATAGTTATCCATAAATTTAGTGATCGATAATTGTCATAAAGGATTGGTACCAGTAGCAAATAGGTTATTTATGAAGTTGCATATTTGACTTTTGAGAAATAAGGAAACTAAATTGAATAGTTATAACTATCTCAATTATTTAATTTAGGGTTTAATAGTTGTAGTTACCTCAATTATTTAATTTAGGGTTTGATCTTTTGCACTAAGCTTATTGTTATCATTCAATTGATATGAAATGCTATCATACTCAATCAATTAATGGCAAGGAAAAGGCCATTCACATCTAGAAGTGAAAGTTAAGACAGACTTAATGATTGGTGAAGATTATAATTTCCAATAAGTTAAAGAAAAGATGGTGAATCCTAGCATTAGAATGTTCAGATAGCTCGACACCAAATAGATATGATTTCTAATTTTAGAGATAGATTTCAAATTAAAATCTGGTTTGATTCACTTACTCTCTATTTTTTGTGATCATGTATGTGAAGATCTGTATAAACACTTGAAATAATTTCATATTTTCAGCTTTGGAATAAAGCCATAAGGAGTGATAGAAGAACAATTTAATGTCCGAATCTTTCCATTCTCATTGAAGGATAAGGAAAAGGATTCACTATATTATTTTCCCTCTAGCTTAATGACAACATGGAATGAAATGAAAAAGTTGCTTTTGGAGAAATCCTTTCCTACATCATAGGTAGCCAATATCAGAAAGGAGATATGTGGAATAAGACAATTCATCAGAGAAAAATTGTTTGAATATTGGGAGAGGTTTAAGGAGTTATGTGCTAGTTACCCACACTATTAGATTTCTAGCCAACTTTTAGTTCAGTACTTTCACTAGGGGCTATTGTTAATGGATAGGAAACTTTTAGTTCAGTACTTTTACTAAAGGCTATTGTTAATGGATAGGAGTGTGGCAGATGTTGTTAGTGGAGAAGCTTTGGTAAATAAAACACCTAAATTTACTAGAAAATTGATATCAAACATGGCCTAAAACTTTCAACATTTTTCTATAATGATGGATAGAGTTATTAGGCACATAAATGAGATAAAGTAATACTAACCTTGAGGGTAAAATTTTGGATTTAATTGCTCTAGTTTGTCAAATGACTATAGGTCAATTACAATAGGCATAAATGGGTAGAGTATGCTTATTCTCTGGGCATTCTACAGATATATGCCCTATATTATAATAAGACTCCCTTCAAAAGGTTAATATAATAGAAAAATTTCTTGGTTAAGCTCAACAAAAATTTAACTCTTATTCTAGTCAATATAATTCAGGATGAAGGGATTAACTAAAATTTAACTATAGAAATTAAGGAGGGTAATAAAGATACCAAACTAACAATTTCAACAGATAATCTCAAGCACCTACTTATGTTCAATCTCAATATTCAATTTTAGATATGTCTTTAGATGAAATTGCTAAGGCACTTGCTAATAATATTCAATAATTTTAACAGAAAACAAAAGCAAGCCTTCATAACTTAGGAAATTAGATTACTCAATTAGCCATCGTAGTTAATAAATTAGAAGCGTAAGCACAAGGAAAATTACCTTTATAAATGGTGGTGAGTCCTAAGGAAAGTGTGAGTGCAATGATATTGAGAACTGGGAAGGAAATTCTATGTATCTTCCTTACTAATGGAGGTAGAAAATTAAGAAAAAGGAGTAAAGAAAGATGAACCTCCAACTTAAGAATCAATAAAGGTAAAAGATGATTTATATTTATCGATATCAACTAATGCATGTATACCTCCTTTCCTTTATAGGTTGGCTAACTCAAAGAAGAGGAATATGAAAGAGAAATCTTAAAAACCTTCAAAAAGGTGGAAATCAATATACCAACTATAAAAGCCATCAAAAAATTTTCAAAATTTTTTAAAAAATCAATATACCACTTTTAGAAGCCATCAAACAGATTTCAAAATATGAAGAGTTCTTGAAAGAACTATGCACATATAAAAGGATGCTAAAGGCTAAGGAGAGAGTAATTTTAGGTAAGAATGTATTAGTTGTGATAAATAAGAAATTACCAAAAAAATGCAAAGATCTAGGTATGTTTACACTTCCTTGCGTCATTGGCAATAAGAAAATTGAGCGTACCATGCTATACTTATATGCATCTTTTAATGCCATACCATACTTAATTTATTGACCTTTAAATCTAAATTTTATAAAAAACTAACATAATTATTCAGCTAGTTAGTCTTTTTATATGCATCTTATTGGTATTATAGAGAATGTTTTAGTTCAAGTTAATAGTTTGGTATTTCCAGTGGAATTTTACATCTTGAAAATTGATGGAGATAGAATAGAATATTCAACTTTAATTTTGTTGGGAAGGTCGTATATGAATACAACTAAAATGGAAATTGATGTATATGAGAGTACTCTTTTCATTGATTTTAATGGAGAAATAGTGAAATTTAATATTTTTATGGCAATGAAGTACCCTAATGATTTTCACTCCATGTATCATATTGATGTTATGGATCCAATTTTGTAGTATATCTTTAAAGAGGAAAGTGTTGATGATGAGTCGGAGTTTTATATTAAACTAGAAGTAATCGAGCAAGTTGATGAAACTTGTGAAGTTGTAGAATCATTATTAGTGATGTTAATAGATTTGAAAACTTTAAAAGCTTAAATTACTATAACTCACAAGAAAATGTTATTTTCTATTTTGAAAACTCCAAAGATAAAATTGAAGGCCTTACTTGATCAGCTAAAGTATGTTTATTTGGGTGAAGTAGAGTCATTAACTGTGATCATCTAAAAAAACTTGACTATTGAGCAAAAGCAAAGGTTAGTAACACTACTTAAGGATTAAAAAACTATGATCAGTTGGACTTTAGTTGATATAAAAGGTATTAGCCCAACAATTTCCATGCATAGGATTCTTTTAGAAGAAAATGTTAGGTCAATAAGGGAACTTTGAAGAAGACTTAATCCAACAATAAAAAATGTGATAATGAAAGAGATTTTGAAACTTTAGGATGTATGTATAATCTTTCTAATCTTGGATAGTGAATGGGTAAGCCCAGTGAATGTTGTGCAAAAGAAAACTGGGATGACAGTGATAAGATATCAAAATGATGAGTTGGTACCAATGGGGGTACATAATGGGTGGAAAATGAGCATAGACTTTAGGAAGCTTAACTTGGCCATTAGAAGGGATCATTTCCCTTTACCCTTTGTAGATCAAATGTTAGAAAGACTTATAGGTAAATCATGTTTTTTCTTATTGGATGTTTTTTCAGGATACTACCATATAGCAATTGCTCAAGAAGAATAAGAAAAAAATTACCTTTATATGCCCTTTTGGAAGGTATGCCTGTAAGTGAATGTCCTTCGGTCTTTGTAATGCTCCAGGTATATGTCAAAGGTGCATAATAAGTATATTTTTTGAGTATAATGAAAATTATCATAGATGATTTCACTTTTATAGAGATTCATTTGATGATTGCTTCAATCATTTATCTAAGGTTTCCAAAAGAAGCATTGGAACAAATTTGGTGTTGAATTATGAAAAATGTCATTTTATGATTGATTAAGGCAGTATTTTGGGATATGTGGTTTCATCTAAGGGCATAAAAGTTAATAAAGAAAAAGTGGATTTAATTTTGAACTTACCTTACCCTATAAATGTTAAGAAAATTCAATCTTTTCTTAGACATGCAGGATTTTATCGCAAGTTTATTAAAGATTTTTCCAAGATTATGATACCATTATCAAAGTTGCTATAAAAAGATGTTCCATTTGAATTTAGAAAGGAATGCTAAGAATCTTTTGATAAAATCAAGACATTATTGACAAGTGCACCTATTTTTTAGCCACCGAATTAGGACCTACAGTTCGAAATCATGTCACTAGCAATTATACAGTGGAGCTATTTTAGTTCAAAGTCTTGTTATCTATTATGTTTTAAGAACATTGGATGCTATAATTATAATTATTCAATAATCGAGAAAGAGTTTTTAACACTTGTTTTTGCTTTAGATAAATTAGATCTTTTTTGTTTGACTCTATAGTTATTGTGTATTATGATTATGTAGCATTAAAACACCTTTTAGAAAATAAAGAGTCTAAACTGAGGTTGATACAACGAATTTTGCTACTTCAAGAGTTTGATTTGATAATAAAGGATAAAAAAGGAGTAGAAAATTTGGTAGCAATCCATCTGAGTAGGTTGGTAAAGGATGAAGTTATTTTACCTATTTCTGAAACTTTTTCTGATGAGAAATTGTTACAAATGAAAGGCATGGTTCTATGGTATAGACCTTGTTAATTATTTAGTTATTGTAACTTTACCTAATCACATTAGTAAGTATAGGAAGGAAAATATAAGGAATGAGGCAAAATGTTATGTTTGATATAAACCATACTTGTGGAAGTTTTGTTATGATCAAATTATTAGACATTGTGTGCCATAGGATGAACATCGTTTTGCATTAACTTTTTGTCACAATTATGCAAAAGGTGGTGACTTTGGTCCTAAATAAACTACTAGAAAAGTTTTGGAGAACGGATTATAAAGGGAGACTTTGTTTAGAGATGCTTATATGTTTTGTAAAAATTGTGACATATGCCAAAGGATAGGTAGAATATGTTATAAAAATGAAATGCCTCAAATCCTAATTCTTATAGTTGAAATATTTGATGTATAAGGCATTGATTTTATGGCCCTTCTTCCTTCATCTCGTGGTTTTTGTTACATACCTTTGGTAGTTGATTATGTTTTGAAATAGTTGGTAGCAAAAAGCACCAATATTGATTCTTATACACCAATTTTAGGTTTTATAAAGTATAAAGTTTTCCTATTATCCATTATTAGTGATATGGGAAGCCATTTTTGCAATAGAGTAGTGGCATTTTCGTTTAAAAAGTATAGAGTACATCATCAAGTAACTATGGCATACCATTCACAAACGAATGGATAAAAAGAAGTATCAAATAGCGAAGTAAAATCTATTTTGAAAAAGATGATAAATTTTGGATAAAAAGATTAGAGTTTACGTCAAGATAATGCTCTTTGGATCATATAACTTACAGAACATCGATATGGATGTCTCGTTATTGAATAGTTTTTGGTGAAACTTGTGATTTATTGGTTGAGATTGGACATAAAGCTTATTAGGTGGTGCAACATTGCAATATGGATTTGGCAAAAGTTAAGGAGGCGAGGAAATTACAATTACAAGAGCTAGAGGAACTAAGGTTGGATGCTTAAGGATTTGAGAATTTAAAAAGAGAAAACCAAATTGTTCCAGGATAATATGGTCTTAAGGAAGAATTTTGACGTGGGATGTAAAGTGTTATTATATACTTGGCAAAAGGGTCAAATTGGTCCCTAACATTTTTACCAAAATTTAATTTAAATTCAAACATTTTGACTCGTTTAAAAAGGAACCCTAACATTTTATAAAAGTTCAATATGAACCCTAACTTTTTTTGTTAATCATCTGTTACAAAAAAATATATGTGGCTTTTTTATGAGTCCCTTATTGAATATGTATATTGAATGGAAGTTGAAATCTAAAAAGTTATTTTAAAAAAACTTTTCCTTTTTTCTCTTTCCTCTACTTTCTTCTCACTCATATTCTTGTAATTTTGTAGCAGTTCAACTTGTGAGCTTCCCTTTGGTTGTAATCCATACTCTAGTTGAACTTCTAGTGATCTTCTTCTATAAGTTTTTCAGGAGGATTCCTTGTAGCTTCTCATATTCTATTAATGCACTTTCAATAAACTCTCAGTGATTTTCTTTCATCAAAGCTATAAAAAAGGATGACATTTTACTATCAAATTAAAAAAAGGAGCATTTTAGCAAATGAAAAATATTAAAGTAAAAAATATTAGGAAAGCTGTAATTGATGATCAAGAAGGGAGACAAACCGAGACTCTAGAGAAAGCAGCTTCCTAATGAATTACTAATAAATTACCTTTCTTTCTGTTAAATGTGACTTTTGAAAATTTTCTCTTATGCATAAAGGAATTCCATTCTTTCATTGACGGATGGAAGATGGAACAAGTATTACAAATTAAAGGAAATTACAGTAGTACACTGTTGAAAAAATGTCTACAAAATTAATGAGTTGAAAAATAAGTTGGCAAGTAAATGAGAAAGCTATAAATAGCACCACATTGTTGAAATCTTAAGGACACCGTCTAGATACACAAAATGCATGCATAAAATGAACAAAATCTTTATGCAGATTTCTTAGTATTTTTCTATAATTTTCTTTGCTCCATCTACCTATAAATGCATGGAGTGGATGAAGCTTTAGAGATGGATCTCTCATTTTTTTTATTGTGTGATTATACAACACTTAAGAGAATTCCTTCTAGGAATTTTAGTCATACTCTTGTGTTGTATATTTGTGAGATTATTAGGTGTACTTGGGGATTTGGGTTAAGAGTTACACACCAACTTATTTTTATTCTCCATTTTTGTTAGTAAATTACTTCTCTTGTGTTTGCCCGTGGACATAGGCAAAATTGTCAAAGCATGTAAGTCCATCTTGCAAATTTAATTTAGATTTTTTATTCTCATCTTGAATTATTTAGACAAAAATATTTGTGCCTGGGATTTATACCCCAATAAGTGGTATCAGAGCCTAGTTTATTTTGTCTAAAATTTTCAATCATATCTACTACGTATGAGATTAAGAAATTTAATGGATCTACTAGTTTCCTTTTTTGGCAAGTCAAGATGGAATCAATTTTGACACAGAAGGGATGAAACAAAGCATTACTAGGTATTAAAAAAAAGCCTATTTCTTTGATGATGGGGAAAAAATAAGATATGGATGAAAAAGGCTATGAGTGCTATTAAATTAGCTTTAGTTAATAATGTCTTATGAAAAGTCATGAAGGAGAAATCAATAGCAACTATATGGTTGAAGTTAGAGTCTAGACTAAAACTCTCACCAATAAGCTGAGTCCTATCTTTACATGCTCCAACTGGAGGAAGGTACATCGATTAAAGCTTATATAGATGAGTTTAATTCAATTGTCTCATATTTCAAAGCCCTTGACATTGAGATTAGTGAAGAAGATGAAGCCTTATATTTACTAATGTCTTTGCCACCTTCATATGCTCACTTACATGACACCTTGATGTATGGTAAAGAGACTATTACTATTTGGACATCATAAGTGCTTTATTGTACAAAGATCTTATGGAGCGGTAAGTTGCTCATGCCAATAATAGCAACCAAGGAGATGTTTTAGTAAGACGAGGAAGGCCTTAAGAGAAAATTGTTACTGGAAGCTAAAAGTCTATATCTAAGTCAAAGAAAAGATTTGTGACTTGTTATTATTGTAAGAAAAAAGGGCACATCAAGTCTGAATGTGAAAAGCTCAGGGAAGAAAATGTTCAAGAAAGTGATCGAGGTGAAGCCAATTTTGCTAATGAACCTTAAGATGCTAAATTTACTCTCACTATCACAACCAACATCTCTCTTCAAAACTCTTGGATCATTGGTTCAGGATGTTCTTTCCATATGTGTCATAATAAGGGCTGGTTCTCCACATATGAACCATTATCTGTTGGAATTTTCCAACTGGAGAATGACTATAAGTGTAAAATTTTTGGTGTGGGCTCAATTCAAATAAAGATGCTTGATGGAATTGTAAGAACATTGTCAAATGTGCGACATGTTCTTGACCTAAGGAAGAACTTTATTTCCCATGGCTTGCTTGATAATCTTAGATATAAATGCTCATCTGAAGGTGGAGTTATGAGGATATTTAAAGGCACCATTGTGGTGTTGCAAACACACAAACTATTTTCAAACTTGTATGTCTTACTTAGAGATACAGTAACTGGTTCGGTATCAGCTTCTTCATCCGTAGCAGATTCTGAGACAACCAAATTTTCGCATATGAGATTAGGCCACGTGAGTGAGAAGGGATTGGATATGCTTAGAAAACAAGGTCTTTTATGTAATCAAACCTCTGGCAGCGTGGAGTTCTATAAACAATGTGTTTTTGGAAAGCATAATAGAGTTAGTTTATCCTCCACCATTCATCAAACTAAGGTTGTTTTAGATTACATTCATTCAGAGCTGTGGGTTCCTTCTCAAGCCCCGTTTAAAAGTGGAGCCCATTATATGCTCACTTTTATTGATGATTTTTCGCAAAAGATATGGGTGTATATTTTGAAGTACAAAGGTGAAGTGTTCCTACACTTCAAGCATTGGAAGGCCATGGTAGAGAAGCAGACTAGAAAGAGGGTTAGGTGACTTAGAATAGATAATGGCCTTGAGTCTTGTTCATTTGAGTTTAAAGAGTATTGCAAGAATGAGGGGAATGTGAGATTCAAGAATGTGAGGCACATATCTCAACAAAATGGTGTCGTTGAATAGATGAATCGTACCATCTTAGAAAGACCTCATTGCATACTTATTGGTGCTGGTTTGGCTAAAAGTTTGCAAAAGCATTAACAACTGCTTGTTACTTAGTTAATCGCTCACCAACTTTCACCATTAATTTCAAAACTCCAAAAGAAGTTTTGTCTGATAACCCCTATTTATTCTCATATGAGAATATTTGGCTGTCCTGCTTATGCTCATTTTAATGATCGGAAACTTTATCCCAGATCCATAAAATGCATCCTTCTTGGTTATCAGTATGGTGTAAAAGGATACAGATTATGGTGTGATGATCCTAAATCTCCAAAGTTATTGATTAGCTGGGATTTTACCTTTGATGAGTCAGTGATGCTTTGTAAAGGAGAAGCAGTTTTGCTTCCTGGCTAAAACGAGACTAGTAGTAAGGAGAAGATGGAATTTCCATCAAAGGAAACTTCTTTGGAAGAAACTGAAGAGTTAAATGAGGAGTGTGAATTACCTCATAGTTTAGTACGAGAGGAAGCTCACTCTATCAACAAAGAACGATCAAAGAGGAATGTCAAGAAACCTGAAAGACTGATTGAAACAATTTCTTTTTCACAATCAGTAGCAGAGGATATAGAAGATGTCAGTGAGCCATCCATATATGAAGAAGCTATCTCTTATGACAACTCTGCAAAATGGTTAGTGGCAATAGAAGAGGAGATGGAATCACTTCATAAGAACCACGCTTGAGATTTTGTGCAACCACCAAAAGGGAAAAGGATCATTGGTTACAAGTGGATCTATAAGAAGAAAGAATCTACAACAACAAATGTTGCTAACTACAAGGCACAGCTTGCAACTCAATGTCAAAACCGCATTCTTACATTGTAAGCTAGAAGAGAAGATTTACATGCATCATCCTAAGGGCTTCGTGGATGAGGGAAAAGAAGATCATGTTTTCTTATTAAAGAAGTTATTGTACAGTTTGAAACAGTCTTCTCGACATTGGTAAAAGTGTTTTGAAGCTTTTATGAAGTAAGTTGGTTACTCTAGGAGTAACTATGATACTTGCGTATATTTTAGAAGCTTCTCAAATGGATCCTTCATTTATTTACTACTTTATATAGATGGCATGCTCATTGCCTCAAAAATATGACGAAGATCAACAAGTTGAAGGCACAATTAGCAAGTGAATTTGAAATAAAGAATCTTAGGGCTACTAAGAAAATTCTTATCATGGAGATTATCCGAGATCAATATAATGATACTTTACATCTAACTTAAAAGAGCTATTTGGAGAAGGTCTTGGATCAATTTGACATGATAAATCAGTCACTACCCCACTTGCTTCTCATTTCAAATTGTCAGCTCCTTAATCTCCTCAAGTAAGTGAAGAAGAGGAACTCATGTCTTATGTTTCTTACGCTAGTGTAGTTGGAAATCTTATGTATATTATGATGTGCAAACTTTATGATATTTGATATATTGTTAGTATGGTTAGCATATATATGGCTAATCCTAGAAAAAAGCACAGGGAAGTAGTGAAATGAATTTTGCGATATCTCTGAGGTACCACCAATTCTTATTTACAGTTTGGACTTTCCAAGAGCTATCTTAAAGGTTTTGTTGATTCATATTTTGTTGGTGATCTTGATAAAAGAAGACCACTTACTGGGTATGTCATTGCACATGGAGGTTGTGCAATTAGTTAGAAGGCATCATTATAACCCATTGTTACATTATATACAACTGAGGCAGATTATATTTTTTTCACAGAGGTAGTCAAGGAAACAATTTGGTGGGGAGGCTTGCTTGGTGAACTCATTACAATAAAAGAAGTGATAACAGTCCATTGTGATAGTTAAAGTGCTATTCATTTAACTAGGTATTGAATGTATCATGAAAGGACCAAACATATTGACATTAGGTTCCATTTTATTAGAGATATTGTTGCCAATAAGAATATTGTGGTGAAGAAAATTAGTACTGTAAAGAATCCTACTGATATGCTAACAAAGACTCTCCCTACTGCAAAATTCAAGCATTGATTGGGCTTTGGTGTCTGTCAAAATTGGAGATCCCTTCGGGGCATTATGGAGAAGGTAGAGAAGTATTAGAGACTTAACTAATTTTGAGCCAGGGGGATTGTTGAAAAAATGTCTACAAAATTAATGAGGATTTGAAAAATAAGTTGGCAAGTAAATGAGAAAGTTATAAATAGCACCACATTGTTGACATATTTAGGACACCATCCATATACATAAAATGCATGCATGAAATGACCAAAATCTTCATACAACTTTCTTGGGATTTTTCTATGACTTTCTTTGCTCCATCTGCCTATAAATACATGGAGTAGATGAAGCTTTAGATATAGATCTCTTATTTTTTTGTTGTGTGATTATACAACGCTTAAAAGAATTCCTTCTAGGAATTTTAGTAATAATCTTGTGTTGACTATTTGTATGATTACTGGGTGTACTGGATTTGGATGGAGAGTTAAACGCTAACTTATTTGTATTCTCCATTTTTGTTAGTAAATTACGTTTCTTGTCTTTGCTCGTGGATGTGGACAAAATTGTCGAACCATGTAAATCCATCTTGCAAATTTAATTTATAATTTTTCTAATCCTCATCTTGAACTATTTTGACAAATAATATTTGTTCTAAGGATTTTTACCCTAACACATATTCCATGCATATTCACAAATCAAACCTTAATTTCACAATCCAGTGATGGCAAATGGAAGAACATTGGTGGCTAACTTTCAAAAAGAAGGAAGGTAATGGTGGAAATCTATATAATTCATAAGGGTTTTCATTTGTAACTATTCATGAGATCCATGTTTCAGGAAAAGGAGAATCAGAGGATAAAAATGAAAATGGAAGTATAGAAACTCTGAGGATGAAGCTATAAGAGATATTGGGTACCATTTCTTCACCAAAGATTCAACATTATAATTTTCAGTGTTATGTAGTAGGTGTGAACGATTCAAAGCTAGAACATGTAAATGGCCAAAGGAATGGTGAATTAGTCTAGCCAAGAATAACTTAAATGCTATAGAAAGTGATTCAGATAGCCATGATGATGAAAGGAAAAGGCCAATAACCCGTTCATTAAGCCAAAAAAAAGCTTCAACTGAACCGTAAATAGAGAAAAAAATGAGTTACTTTGACTTCTGGTTATAGATGAACACTAACAAAAGCATATTCGCATTTCAAGTTGAGTTGCTATAAAATTGAGAGAGGAAAGAGTTTTTTAATAATTTTTTTAAACTTCAGTTGCCATGTAATATATATATTCAGTAAAGAACTCACAAAAAATGCCACGTATATATTTTGTAATGGATGATTAATAGATAACTTTAACTTAGGGTTTATAGTGAATGTTTGTAAAATGTTAGGATCCTTTTTAAACGCGTCAAAACATTTAAGTTTGAATAGTTTTCTAATAAAAATGTTAGGGTCGAATTTTACCATTTTGCCTTATATAATTCTTTGTTAAAGCTCAATCTAGGTGAGTTATATTATAGATGGCTTAGTCTTTTTGTTGTCACTAATGCATTTTCTTATGGTGCAGTGGAAATAAAAATTTTAGATACTGTGAAGATTTTTAGTGTGAATCAACATAGATTGAAACCATTTTATAAGAAGATGGTGGTATCTTGTATGATGGATATTAGTTTGGCACTTTCCCATTACGAAAAGTTTGAGAAGAAAAAGTCTCATCAAGTATAACAGCATTAAACAATTACCCTTTTGGGAGGCCCCCAAAACATGATAATTTTTATTTATTGTGTTATAGTTATATGTAGTTTTCATTTGCTTTTCTTTGAGTAGTTAGTTTATGGGTTTAAAGAATAATTGGGTTTAAATTCCATAATACTAAAATTTATAAGGAGAGATCATGCCTTATATAATTTAACTGTTAAGATAAAAGACCAAAAATTCAAATTACTAAAATTCATAAGACATGATCACTTCTTACATAACTCAGGCTAAAGTAGCACTCATCTCAAATTCTAAAATACTAAAACTCATAAAGCGAGATCTCGCCTTATTTGATTTAACTTTCTGGAATGGCACCCTTAAATTCCATAACACTAACATTCATAAGACATGATCACGCCTTATAGATGGTAGTAATATGTTTCATTTTTAAAGAAATTGTGATTTTTTAAAATAAATAAATAAATTAATTAAAAATTAAAAATTAATTAAAAACAAAAATAGAATGATGATATAAAATTTTTTAAATAATAATTAAATTTTTTTAAAAATTAAAAAAACACAACTCTGTTTGTTTTGGTTTTGTTTTATGTACACTAGCCCTTCAACCCTATAACCTTGCCCCAACATAGCCCTAACATAACCAACCAATCCCTCTCATCCCAGTAGTAGCACTATAAGCAAACCCAGGCACATTAATGCTTCAACATATTTTTGAGCACCAGACTATGCATCCTAAAATTAGACCACAACTACACAATCAAACCTGCTTTAGTCCTTATGTTAGAGCACCAAATGCATCACAACATAGCATGACTCTCCTAATAAGTGCATCCCACAATTATTTATTGTTTTGTATTCTTATATTTCATGAATAATTATATTAATTGATTTGACAAATTAATTTGATGTTGATTATTATATAGTTATCTATGAATTCAGTGATTAGTAATTATTATGAAAGATTAATACAAGTAGCAAATATTTGACTTATGAGAAACAAAAAACTAAATCAAATAGTTATAACTATCTCAATTATTTGATTTAGGGTTTAGTCTTTTTTACTAAGCTTGTTGCTATCATTAAATTGATATGGAATGCTTCCCAATCAATTAATGGTAAGATTTGGTTTGAATGTTGGGTTTAAACTGGGGATATCAAAAATTGCCCGATTTGACCTATGGTCAACGAGTTTGGGCTGGTCAAACCGGCCCATGGGCCAGCTGGGTATGGCTAGAGAAACTTTAGGCTAAGGGTCAAGGGTCGTGGGTGAGCCACAGACTAAGGTTGTTTGATGGGGTCGTGGCCCGAACTGAGTAGCCCAGCCAGTGCCCTACCTAGAGCTACAAACAAAATGACGTCATTTTGTTTGTTGCAAAACGGCATCATTTTGTTCATGTTTAAAATATTTCTTCCACCGAAAAATGGCGTCATTTTGCTTTAAGAGTAAAACGACTTCGTTTAAGTTATAAGATAATTAATAAAACATAAGACCAAAAACGATCATTTTATTGAAAGTAAAAATGACGTCATTTTGCCTCTCATTAAATGAAAGCCAGCCAGCGTCTATCTCCTTTTGTCCCCGACCTCTCACTCACAGTCTCACCCAGTTGCTTTCACAGTTTCACTCTCACTCACACAACACCTTTCACTTCTCTATTCTTCTTCATCGTTTCACCTTCTTCCTTCGTTCTTCTTCTTTGCATATCATCTTTTGTGTGCACTTTGAAGTCACCAGTGCTTAAAACAACCAAGGTGAACTGTCCAACATACTTAATAAGGTAATCTCTCATTTTTGGTTGTTTTGAGAACGGATGTGGCTAACTTGAGAAATTTGTATGTTAATATTAGGAATGTGGGATAATGCTTGTAATGTATTTGATGAAATGCCGTAGAGATTATTAGTTGTTTGTCACAGGTATAAATTATTCTTTCCTTCTGCAGATATTAGAATGTAACTATAAACATTTTCCTTAATCCTCCTTGATAGATAATTTTAACTCAATTTTCTTTATCCAACGGAAATTTTTAAAATAAGAGGTTTAGGTGATGGTTATTAGTGCCCTCTTTCTTTCTCCTTTTTGTCTTCTACCTTTCTCTTTATTACCCTCACTTCTACATCCTACTCCTCACTTGATCTGAAATAAAAAGGCGGTAGAATTTTTATACATAATCTAGATATGAAAGTAGATATTAACCATTTAACCATGTTTGAAAAATGATGCATGACCTTTAGGTCACATGATTGTCACTACACTACCAAAAGTGGAGATTTATCAAGTAAGTCTCGTTATCCTTAAAGTAATGCTTTTGCAGATAAGAATTTGAAACCATAGCCACCTCTATTCTATAGAGAAACTTGGATCATTTCCACCTTATATGATCGTCTGTTCAAGTAGATCACATCGCTATGAGGAGGTGTATCAATTATGCTAGCAGTTTCAAGTTACTATAAATGTCAAATATATCGATTAGTTGAATCTTAATCAATCATCAATATACTCTGTTTTCTACCCATCATTGAGCAGTAACTTCAGAAAACCAGAGGGCACTAATAACCATCACCTAAAATCGACTACTTGGTTATCACTATCATTGAATACTTTTTTTGTAATATAACACAAAAACTACCCCTTTCCTATTATTGTGTTGCCACAATCGCACGTAACTTACCCGAAAATAAAAATGATTTGAAACTATTACATGATGAGATGATATTTTAATTTATTAAGATAACATTATTTGATATCAACTTAGTGAATATTATGTTAATGTTAAAAAATTTGAGCTTGATTTGAAGTTGAAACTTTAACCTTATAATAAGACTGTTTATGAATATGTTTCCAACAAATTTATGTGTAGAATATACCTTTTCTTCGATACAACTAAGATACCTTGCCTTTGCTGTCAACGCCTGGGATTGTGAGGAGGAGCACTATGATCACCTCCGCACTTGCAGCATAGCCTAGAACAACCCATTCCAATGTCATGTTGCTTTGATCAAAAGCTCATAACCCTAGGTTTGAATTGTTAATTTTTTAGATTTTGGTTTCGTGCCTTTTATTTACATTTCAAAAGATTGAGTATTGAAAGGCTATAGGAAGTCCTTTTGGTGAAGGAACACCTCAGATCCAAAAGGGCCACAGGAAGTCCCAGGAGGACCGCACCCTCTGCAATCTTGATCTTCAGATTCTATTTCCTGGTTTTTTTTCTCGCTCTCTATATACTACTTACATGTCCTAACTGTTTGGTAAAATGAAAGAACGGGAGTACTAAGAACATGGGGTTTAAGTTACTTGTGCATTTTTATGATTTCACTTCATGTTAAGTAGTGCTTTTAAAACTATACGTTGAAAAGCAGAGGAAAAGAAAAACATTTCTCTCTCTCCCTCTCTCCTCTTTTTTGTTCCTGGATTTTCTCTCCTTAAACGCTACTTCCTCTTCTATAACACTCAGTTTTGAGTTTCACTTGTAAGGATCGGGTGAGAATTCTGTTTGTTTCCTTGTTCCCTTTTCTCTTTTCAGCTTCTAAAGTGAGAATTTGGCTTCTAAGCTGATGGATCGCCAGCGATAGGACTGACTTGTCTTGAGCTTAGTATGAAAATATGTCTTTTTACACCGTACGTATACATGCGAGTGAGACTATAAACACAGTTTTTGTATTAATGTTAATTTTCCTTTCTTGTCTTATATTTTGATTCTTAATTTTTAGCCGTTCCAATTTTGTATCAAATTTTATTAATGTCATGAAGGATTTATAATTGATGAATAAGATCGAAATGTGAAATGTAGGATGCACCTTTTGAGTTAGTTTCTATAGTTTGGATGATCGATTGGCACAGAAAGCCTGTAGGTTTTAATGTTATGCCATGTTTGCTTAATTAGTTGGGACATGCACTAGAGGTGCAAATCTTACATATTCATTTACCCAGAAATCAGTACTGTCATGTTTGGTAACATTGTTGTGATAGCATTAGTTTGATTAATTTGCTATCTCTTTGTTAACTTCACATTTTTTAGCACCAGAGGTCTTTTCCGAAAGTTTTGTGATCAATTTTTAGATTCATCCCTTTAGGCGGCTACTTGTGAAGTTATCCTTTTGCCTTTCAAGTGATGCATTCAGTGTTTACAAAGCTGACCCCTTTTATATAGTGGTAAGGATATTAGACTTACTATAAAAAGATAGTTTGTGTTGAAGCAGTTGTGGACTTAGCATAACAGATACGTGGATGTTTGGTGAATAGTAGTAATTTGCTTCCAAATAAAGTCCAAGTAAACAAGGTGATTTTAGCATACAATTTATTCTAAATATTTTTCTTAGCTACTTCATTCTGAAATTGGTAGCTCAACTCTCAGTATTTGTTCAGTTCTTAGTCTTAGTTATTCTTTGTCTTATCATTCTCTCTTAAAAATGTGTACTTATTTCTATCCTAGCAGATATGGGCACCATATCAGGTGTCTTCTTTGGTTTTATTTTATTTTATTTTATTTATTTATTTACTTATTTAATTTTATTTACCTACTCTTTTAGCATATCAGTTTTCATATCTACTCCTTTAACCTGCATCACCTTTTCATTGTCACATTCGCATGTGGGTCTGCCGAAAATAACCTTTCTACTTTGTAGGGGTAAGGTTGCATACTATTAGACCTCCCCAGACCTCGCTTTGATGCGAGACTCGGACTGGGTGTGATGATGATGATGATGATGATTTTTAATTGTATAAACATAATATATCTTAATGAATAACAAAAAAATGTATTTAAGATAATTATATATTTATTGATTTAAAATTTTCTTATTATATTATTAAAATTGATTTTTCATTTTGTATACCACAAGAGGATCTCCTTCCACTTTTTACTAATATCTACTTTCATATCTAGATTATGTATAAAAATTAAACATTTTACATTTTTATTAAATATTTAACCATGTTTGAAAAATGATGCACGGCCTCTAGGTCACATGATTGTCACCACACTTCCAAATATGGAGATTTATTAAGTAAGTCTCATTATCCTTAAAGTAATACTTTTGTAGATAAGAATTTGAAACCATAGCCACCTTTATTCTGTAGAGAAATCTTATCTTTTTGTTTGGCGTTATTTATTTACGGAAACACTACAAAAGGTCCATCATGTATGCGTCTCATCAAGATGTAATCTTCATAATCTATCCACTTTCTTGTTATCCACCTCTAACTTGGATATTAGTAGCTATGCCAAAAAACACCTATGGCATCCATAACAATTGTTGCTTACACAAGACACCTATATGGTTAACTAGGAAAATAAGCAGGTCAATTTAATAGGTTTAGCTAATTTAAATGTAGGATGCATATATACACAAAGATGGATTTATATGTTAGATTTAAAAGTGTAATGTAAATGTTTTTAGAGGATTAATACATATAGCATATTTTTTATCATCTTTGTATTAATCCTCTAAATGATCAACTTAACTTACTTGGACATTCTAGCGTATTCAAAGTTTGGACATTTCTTTGATTTTCTTGAATATTTTGTTTTATATGGAATATTTTAAATATAATGTATGCTAAGTATTTTGATTAAGAATGTGTCATTTCCTAATACATTCTTATTTCTAACCTCAAGTATTTACATGTTTTTTGTCAGATGGATGAGCATATTCCTTTAGTTAAGAGTTATAATCAAGTACCAGAGGTAGAAGTGGAAACTTCTATTCCGACATTAAGTGAGGATAGAAGTTCAATTAGAACTCAAGTTATTCAACATAAAAGTGAAGTTTAGAATCACTTTAAGAAGACTATATCGACCAACGGAATTGAAAAAGCATAGTGCAATTATTGTGAAAAGTTGTATTCAAGTGGTTTGAAAGGTGGAATGTCTTATTTCAAGAGATATCGAATCATGTATTAGAAAGAAGATAGTTTTAGGAGGTCAAATATTTTTGACCCCTAACCCTATGAAAGGAAAGATTAAAATTACTGTAAAAACTTTTGTCAACCATAGATCAAGAACTTTGATGGCTAATATGATTATTAGAGATGAACAACCATAGTCTATGGTTGAAAGAAAAAGATCCAGGATATTTTTTAATTCACTCCAACTGACCTTCAAGATTCCTAGTCGGAATATATTGAGAAATGATATTTTCAAAATTTATAAGGATAAGAAGAGAGAAACATTAAGAGCATTGTTGAGTATTCAAAGACCAATTGCCATAACAACAGACATATGGATAGTCGATAATCAAAAGAAGGGTTATATGGTGGTGACGACATATTTTATTGATAATGATTGGAAGTTATGTAATAGACTTTTAAGGTAATTTATATTCTTGAATATTGTTATCTTTTACTTTTTTCATTATTTTATGAATTTATGATTCATGTTGGTATGTTTTTTCATGATAGGTTCATTTATATGCCGACACCACATACAACTGAAAATTTGGCAAATGTGTTGAAAGATTGTTTGATGAATTTGAATATCGACAACAAAGTATCATCCATCACAGTTGATAATTGTAATACAAATGATGCTATGATTGAGAAGTTTAAGGGTAAGATGCGGGTTGGGAGCTTATTGGTTGGAGATAAGTTATTTCATATGCGTTGTTTTGCGTATATTCTTAATTTGATTGTGAAGGATGGGTTGGAGACGATAAAGGAAGCAATAGAGTATATATGGAATAGTGTTTTATATTAGAGTGCAACTCCTAAATAATTGAAACTTTTGAGATGGTGCATAAATTTTATGCATTCCAAATTCAAAGAAGTTGGTTTTGGATTATCCTACCAGATGGAACTCAACCTTTAATATGTTGGAGTTGGCAATCTCATATGCTCAGTTGTTTATTAGACTAGTTGAAAGGGATTCTTAGTATACCTACGTACCATCAGTGTAACATCCCGTTTCCAGAGAACGGGTCGGACCAGAGAAACGGGTCCGAGAGTGGTAAATCAACACATCTCATGCT
>JANIIA010000191.1:10560507-10574460 GCA_027478495.1 Erythroxylum alaternifolium | reverse complement strand
ACCCAAGAGAGACAAATACATGACAAAAAGAAGGTCCAATATTACCGATTGTGGTAATTAGAAGATTACTACAATTAGTAACTTGAATGTTTTGTGTACCAATGTACTGCTGTAGATTATGTAACAAATTTTATGAGCCAATCATATGATTGATTGCTACAAAATCAAGAGGAAGAGACAATATTACCTTGACTCTGCAATCCAAGAGTAGAAAATGTAGTGAAATCATTCGTTGTACCATTTTTAGAGTAATGGTAAATTGTAAGGGACGAGGAAAACATAAAGATAATGTCAAAAGATCTTATGGAAAGCTTCATCCAATCCAAACTTGCAAGAAGGTTCATTAGAAGAAAAAAAGGAGATTTAGAATTACTATTTCTTTATTTTTTAGTTATTCATCTACATATTTGTTATTGATTTGATTTTTTATAGATAGGAACTAAGTTGTTTAGTGTCTAGGTATGATGAACCTTATGATGTGATAACAATATGAATTGATCTTTTATTTAATGCAATTATATTGATTGATGCACTGCGATTCAATTATGCATTTTATTCTTTTCCTAATATATTTGAAATATTAGTGCATGCATTGATTTTATATGATTGAGAATCAAAAATGCTATTGCACGAATAGATCTACCCTAATTAGAAGGAGTTACATGTAAACCTAGAGATAGGCTAACATAAATCTTTTAGAATAGTGTTAAAACTAATAGAGAAATTCACAAATCGATAATGTAATCCTAATTTATGTTAATCAACTAATGGATTAGTTGTTAATATTCTTGAGAAAGACATTAACATAAGATAGAAATTTCCATGGTTCGATAATCAATAATATAATTACTTAATCAAGGGTTAATGTTTAAGGATTCTTAGAGGGATTCATTACCTAGGCACTATTATTTGATTTTGACTTTTCTTGGTATTTTCTTAAATCTGCGTTCAGGCTTATATTATTTGTTTAGTTTAATTTTTAATTAAATCCAAATTCTGATGAGTTTGTGGTTTATCGTTAGGATTTGAGATTGCTCCCTATGACCGTGTAGCAAATTGTGTAAGTCTATGATAAGTTGCAAGTTAGTGACTTATACGGTCTGTTACACAGCGCGACAACCCTTAAATTTGTCCTAATCCTTCACTTTTCTCATTTTCTCTTATCTCTCACACTCCTGTCGTCGCCCTCTTAATCACTCAATTCTTGCATTTCTCTTGTGAATTTACAACACCCAAGTAAGTATTCTTGTTGATTTCACTTGTTTATGTACGAATAATTGGGTGATTTGCACTTTTTAGGGACTTTTCGGCCTAAAAATCCTAATGTTAAGGTTTTGAGATTTTGTGAAAGTTTATGTGATTCTGTGGTTAATTGTGCTTTAATAGTTGAATTTCATCCTTAACCATATGATTTATTGACTCAATTTGATGAATTGCATGTGAATGGGATGAATTTTTGATTGGAATTGCAAATTTGTGCTATTTTGCTCACTAATTGTTAAATTGTGATGTTTTTGCATGAAATTAGGATTAATTAGTTATTTTAATGGTTAATTAAAGTTTTATTCTTGTTTAATTTCATATTAATTTTGATTTCTACATGAATTCAACACTTAATTTTACCAATTTTTTGTAATTATTATATTAGGATTTTTAATTTCAATTTTAGGGTTAATTTCATAATTAAATAACTAGATTAGTTTTATTTGTTAATTACAATTTTGTGATTAATTATATTGTTAGTTAATTTGCCAATTATTAAATATTAATTTTTATTTATTTATTTATTTGGTTGCATTAGATTATTTGTTTGTGATTGCTATGCGTTTAATTTTCCTATTTCTAGTTTGTTTTTATGTGTAACAATTTATGAGCATAAGAAATAAGTGTGATGAAAGGATATTTTCATAATTTATCTGCAACTTTCTCACACTCATGTAAAGTTTCAGGTACAATGACTAGACCACGATGTACGAAAAAACACCTAAGAAGTGGTAACAAGGAGAAGGGTCCTTTAGAGACCCAAGAGTAGCTCACTTAATCCAACCACCAGAGCCGACCATTGATCTTATTGTTTAATGTTGCGACATATGAAGAGCAGTATCAACAGCTCAAGGATAAGACTTTCATAACAGGCCACAACATTGATCGGGAGGCACTAAGGCAGTCCAGTTTGGTCCGATAAATCTAGGACCTTATAGATGTTAGAGCCTGGGCTCAATTTTTCGAGTATCTTGAAGCCCTCTTATTAGGAGCTTATGCTTGAGGTGCTCTCCACGTTCTTTGTGGTGAAAGAAAGACGTGATTAGAACTAGCTGAACACCATTTAGTTTCGAATGCTAGGGGAGATGGTCCGAATGAGTTATTTAGAGTTTTCCATTAAGATGGGGCTATACAACCCAGAGTTTATGAGGACACAAGTTTACCTAGCCTTATGGATAGACTTCCCATATAGGATGTCTTCTAGGCAGTTCTGGCGTACAATCAACGATGACAACTACTATGACCCGATCAGATCCAAGGTATCATTAATACCACACTTGACGCTCAGATATATTCATAGAGTTCTTAGCCACATACTAAGTGGACGGGTAGCCATAGCATTATAGGGAACTTGGATGTGTCTTATCTTTGGAGTATAAGTGAGAGGACGCTAACACATTTGGGGTATGGATTAGCTAAATTTATCTAGCATCAGAGTGAGGTGAAGAAGGTAAGCACAATTTGCTTTGGACCTTACGTGACAAGGTTTGTACGGCAGATGGAGGTCTTTAACAAATTACACCAATACGATTGGTGGACACCATGGTAGCACTTACCTGATGTCATGAAGCATATGCACATGGTAAATACATGGAAAGGACCTACATACAATATATATACACTAATTAGAGTTCCTAATCGGCCAGTAGCATCGGGAGGAGCTGTACATAATAAAGTAGCCACCGCAGCCACATTCACGTCCATCCCAAACGAGAGGAGCAGTACATGAGGAGGATAGTACAAAGATACCTAGGGTGCAGAAACCACACGCAAACCAATTGAAGATAGCTTAGCTGGAGATGGTTGGTACAACTTATGGGTATTCAAAAAACTATTTGATTATAATAGGTAGAGAACATGGAGAGGATGGGACAGTTTGAGACCTTTGTTAGACGAATGAGGGATCTACTTATGCAGATGGTGAGTCATTAGGGCATGACTTTCAACCTCCACCATCTAAACCAGGTGCATCACCATCATTTCCTCCACATTTTAAGGATCAACGACCCATGGACCTTCCATCGACAGAAATGCCAAAGTCACAACAGGATGGATATGCTTAAATGTTTTTCTTTTCTTTTCTCATTATTCGTGTATTTTCCTTATTTTCTTTCTATTTTTATTTTATCTTGTCTAAACATTAATTCAATATTATTTTTAGTTATTTTATTTTGATTTCCATGTTTTTGAGTTATTTTTGTTAATTTTCTTTTCTTTTATCTTTTTGTCCCTTTTTATATATATATTTTGCAAGGAAGATTATTTCTAGTATTAAATGGATCCCCCATAAAAATCAGAATTCTAAAATTTGTATTACTCAGGGAAGTAACAAATTTGTTATCATTCCTTCCTTTTTATTAATATGTGCTTATATTGTGTCCATAGGGGATAATTTATAATCGTAACTATGGGAAAGGGGATAATAATTTTCTTAAGCTTATGATAATCTTTTTATTAAGTTTTATTAACTAATCTTATGAATTAGTTAAAATCTGTTCGTAAATATGTTATCTCATTGTTGATTATTAGATTGAATTAGTATGCAAAAGGATAAAAGTTATAATAAGTTTGCTTTTTATAAGTTATATTTTTTGTGAGCATTGAGATAGTTAATTTGAATAAAAATTGCATATTATTTACACATATAAGATCATTTTTGTGAGCTTTAGAACCTAAGAGCAAATTCATCTATTTAACTCTTTTATTTTTTTATGTGTTTTGTCATGCGTAGTTGAAAGATTCTAAAACTTGCTTTTGTTATGCATATTGAGACCATATATGTTAAATTAGAAGCATTCAAGTGATAAAGACATTTAGATTCAACATTTGTTTAGCTTGTTTTCTTAAATTACCCAACCATATTTTAGCCTTTAGGAATAACCAATTTTGAGCCTTAGCCTTTTTCATTAATTATAACCACATTATTAGCCTTTAAATTATTGTTATTGAATTGCTTTTTACTGTTTTAGATCATGAAAGTATTTACAATTACCTAGTTACTTGAAATTTGAATTTTGAAAAGGTCTAATATTTATTTAGTTGTGGTATATGATGAATGCTCGAGATTTAAAAAAGAATAAAAAGAAAAAATGTTGCGAGCATATAGTAAAGAAAAAAATTAAAGTGTTTAAGCTATGGTACCAATGGATTCATTGTCTAATTCTTGTAATCATGTTTGTTGTAAATTTCTTTCAATTTTATCAACCCTTTTATTATCCCAATCATACCTAACCTAAGCCCCATTAAAACCTTATATCAAGACCTTTTGATTTTTGTTTCTAGTTTACTTATAAGTGGTGGAATATGATAATATTGCAAGATTATGATTAAAAATTCTATTGTCTATTGATTTGGGAGTTTTTATACTTTTCACGCTAAACACTCGAGTGCACTTAGTGAAACCTTGACGAGGGTGTAAAGATTAACACGTTTGGGTTCAAAAAGATTATTAATGTGATTACTAGTGATATTGACTTATGATGTTGGTTCTACTATAACTTGTTTTTGATTATATATTAATTGGATTGATATTGATATGATGATTTAGAGTATGGATGGACAAGTTGAGGTTAAAAAGGGATGTATGTTTATAAGATTGATAATGTAGACTATGATTTGCTTAAAAATAAGCAAAAGCTTAAGTGTGAGGGTGCTTGATAAATGATTATTTAGCCATATTTAACATGTTTTGCTTGTTATTTTATAGCTTTATAGTGTTTTTGGTACTTAATTCACTTCAAGTGTTTTTATAGGTTATAAGCCTTGTTAGATGAAAAAGAGAAGAATTTGGATGAAATCGTGGCATGGAAAGAAGATTTTAAGCAACTTAAAGATATACAACCGTGTACAGTGCCTGTAACTCTCTGTAAATGTGTGACGATTTGAAGAATTTTGTTTCTAGTCACGTGGAGTTACACGCCTATGTATGTTGATAAACAAGGTCATATATGCTGCTCATGTAAGTCTCTATGCTCATATGAAATCATGAATTCAAGTATTTTTAGAGATACATGGTCACTCACACACCCGTGTATATTGACCGTGTATAATTTAGAAACTCTAGTTTTTACTATGAAAGGACATAAACAGAGGCAAAAACAGAAGTTGACAAGTTTTAGAGTATCATAGGAAACATAAAGAGGCAAAAGTTCTAATCAAGGGACAAGGAAAACTCGAAGATAACGTTAAGAGATCTGATAGAAAGATTCATCCAATCTAAACTTGCAAGAAGATTCATTAGAAGGAAAAGGGAGATTTAGAATTATAAGTTATTTGTTTTCTAGTTATTCTTCTTCATATTTGTTATTGATTTCATTTTCTATGGCTAGGAATTAAGTTCTTTTGTGTCTAGGTGTGAATATGAATTGATCTTTTATTTAATGCAATTATATTGATTGATGTATTGGAATTCAATTATGTATTTTATTCTTGTCCTAATATATCCAAAATATTAGTGCATGATTTGATCTCATATGAATGAGATTGAGAATCTTGTTGTATGAATAAATCTACCATAATTGGAAGGAACTGTATGCAAACCTAAAGATATGTCAAATAAATCCTCTAGATTAAGCTTAAACTTAATCGCAGACGAATCGACAATACAATCCTAGGGGTTTTAAACAGAAGATTTTATATTAATCAACTGATGGATTAGTTGTTAACAATCTTGAGAAAGATATTAATATAAGATAGGAATTTTCACAGTCCAATAATCAATAATATGATTGCATAATAAATGTTTAATATTTAAGGATACTTAGGGGGATTCATTACTAGACACTATTATTTGATATTAACTTTTCTTAATATTTTCTTTGCTCTGTGTTTAAAATTTTTTTAAATCTTAGTTTATTTATTTAGTTTAATTTTTAATTAAATTCACAATCTGATTCAAAGGTTAGATAATAAGAAAAACTAGTACTTACATTCCTCGTAGGATCAAACTATACTTATTTGTGCTAGCTAAAGCTATTTCGAGCACTTGCAATTTTTAAATATTGATAAATCATCAATCAGTACATAACTACCTAAGAAACACTACAAATTCAATAGGCTTATTGCTAGCTAGAAAAAAAATGCACTCTGTTTTAACCTCAAACTAATTAGGAAGCCTACTTCAAAAGGTTCATACAAGTTATTAATTTATGCTCTACAGTCAATTAGTTGGTTGTAGTTCAGTGACATAATTTTTTAAATGCATTCTTTTTCTTATGCATATTTAGATGTATATGATAAGTCTATGAGATAGATATACATTGAAAATGAAATTATGATGAGATTGTAATTATAAGATTCATATTACATTTATGTATTATCCCTAAATTTTTCATATTTATTGTTCTATTAAGATTGGACATTGATATAATGTTAAAATGACTATCATAGATTATATTTTTCCTTATAAAGGAAGTAATTGATCATATAAACTAAAGTATGGATGTACTTATACAAATTTGTTGGTGCTTGTTAGAGAACAAGTTTGTTAAACTGAACCTATATGAGAATTTTATTTGGAACATTACTTATATGTCTTTGAAAAGTCTCATTGTGATGATTATGTAAGTGATCATTTGACTTAAGATCTCTAAAGTATCTTATAAAGGGATTGTTATATTTTGATAATACTTATGGCTCATTCTAGTTAACGACAACTCAATTAGTAGTCATTGGATATAACATGAACTATATAGAGATAATTGAGTGATCAATATAGGATTAATCACCCTAAAGTGATTAGAAAGATTTTTTCACTATTCTTTATTAGTATTGATTCAAGAAATTCTTGGCTAAGTAGAATGATACCTTGTAAAATAGTTTATAAATGTCATTAATAGAACCAATTGCTAACAGTGGAGAACAAACATAATTGGAATCTAATAGAATAGATATCATTTTCATTCTCTATATCTAATTAGAACATTGTATGATTGAATTATACAAAAAAATCATTCATGATAAAGTTAGTTAAAACCACTTTGACATTCTTAAATACTTGGATAGTCATGATGAGTAGTTAGATGCCAATGTTGAAGTCAATAAAGCAGTTGCAGTTATGTTATTAGGTCAGATTTTTAATAGCAGTGAAGAAAGCTCTGTTTACTGCATTACCAATGCCATTATTTCAACAAAAGTGATGGAAGAAGTCGCAGCACACGTGGTCCATAGGTTGTGAATGGTTTAACATTTCAGCCCACATTCACACAACTTTAAAATGAAGATAGTCGATTGTTGATCAAGGATAAGAGAGGGGTGGGGATTTGGGATTGAGAATTAGGATTTAGAATAACAATTTTAAATTTTAAAATTATTTATTTTAATAAATAAAATAAAATATAATTAATAATGTATTAATAAAGCTTATATAAGATATTAAAATAAAATTAATTAATTAAAAATAATTTGTCTTTAAGTTTTATCTAATATGTAATTATCATTAGCAATAAAATATAACTATATTAACATTAACAACTAAATATGTTTTTTATTTGGAAATAATAGAAAATTAAAATTAAAAACTACAATAGAAAAACAAAAATAAAATCAAACAATCCTAATTTTTAATAATAATCTTAAAAGTTTAAAGAAATTTTTTTTGCCATAATCCTAAAAGAAATTGAATGTTTGCAAGAACATTTAGAACCCTCATTTTGTTTAGTCATCTGTTTATTTGTTTCGTTGTCGGTTTGTTTGGTTGTCAGTTTCTTGAACTTTGGTTTAGGATGATATCTTTCTTTCACTTCTTAGAATCTAATTCTAGTCTCTAGCAGGATGCACATTCTAATGTTCACCAATTAATATCACTTTTGGGATGTCATTAGTCACTTTGATATGTTTCTGGTCTTAGGTATTCAGTTCTTTTCCTAACATAGCTAATTCTTATCTTTCTAGTTTGCTCCTTTTATGAGCTCAAGAAAATCAAAGAATGTCCAAACTTTGAATATGCTAGAAAGTCCATGTAAGTAAGGTTGATCATTTAGAGGATTAATACAAAGATGATATAAAATATGCTACATGTATTAATCCTCTAAAAACATTTGCATCACACTTTTAAAGCTGAGATATATATCCATCTTTGTGTATATATGCATCCTACATTTATCTACAAAAACATTACTTTAAGGATAATGAGACTTACTTGATAAATCTCCATATTTGGTAGTGTAGTGACATTTAAGTGACCTAGAGGCTTGCTTGATAAATCTCTATATTTACAGAAGCACTAGTCTACTTTTTCTTTTGGTTCAATCTTAATTCTTCTCTATTCATTCTTCTAGATGTACAAAACATCCAAAGATAGAGTACCTTTCGTATCACTCATAATAATGATAAACAACTTGTCTTCAACTTATGATTATTATAGTAATATTAATATAAGAGATTGATGGCTTAACTTCAACTCAATTATGTTTAAACTAGTATACACTATAGCTTTTTAAGAGGTTAGTCGAGTAATATGATAGAAATTTTCCAAGTATTTCAAGTAGTTTTTGAAGAGCATTATCATATTTTAATCAATATTGAACATACAATTTTATTTGTATAAGGTTCAAAGTGTTTGGTTGAGAATGAGTGATCAAAATGCTTTCTAAACCTCGTGAGTTCAACCACATGACTTTGTGTAACCTTATACAAATTATGTAGCCACCTTGAACTAATAATTTAAAACATACCTATCTGTACATGAAAAGGATTGTATTATAAACCAAGTAGTCGATTTTAGGCGATGGTTACTAGCGCCCTCTGGTTTTCTTAAGTTACTTCTCAATGATGAGTAGAAAATAGAGTATATTGATGATTAATTAAGATTTAACTAATCGATATTTTGACATTTATAGTAACTTAAAGCTACTAGCATAATTAAGATTCAGCTTCTAAAATGTTTTTTTTCTAGAATAAAAATTTCTGTTGAGTTAAATCAACTATCAAGGATGATTAAGGAAAATGTTTATCGTTAGATTCCAAGATCTACACAAGGAAAGAATTATTTATACCTGTGACAAACAGCTAACAATCTTTGTGGCATTTTATCAAACACATTAAGGCATTATCCCATATTCTCAATATTAACATACAAAGTTCTCAAATTAGCCACATCAGTTCTGAAAACAATCAAAAAAATCAAATTGATGAAGAGAGAATGAGAGATTACCTTATTAAGTAGGTTGAACCATTCTCCGTTGGTGACTTCGACATGCACACGACAGATGATATACAAAGATTGTTCGCAAGGTTATGCACACGCTAAGTCTTACTATTTATAACATCGGTAAATTCCACAAGCACACGAGTCGTTTGCGTAGTACCTAAAGTGTCGATCCCACGAGGAAGGGAACTAGTCCTAAATTCTAACAGCAACTAAGTTCACAAACCTAAATTAATTAACACGAGTTGTATTCAAGTAGTTCGAAAGGTAGAATGTGTCATTTAAAGAGAGATATCAAATCATATACTAGAGGGAAGATGGTTTTAGGAGGTCAAATATTTATGACCCATAACCTTATGAAAGGAAAGAATTAAATGACCATAACAACTTTTGATAACTATAGATCAAGAATTTTGATGGATAATATGATTATTGGAGATTAAAAACAACTATCTATGGTTGAAATCAAAAGATTCAGGATATTTCTTAATTCACTCCAACCCGACTTTTAAGATTCCAAGTCAGAATATTGTGAGGAATGATATTTTCAAAATTTATGAGGAAAATAAAAGAGAAACATTAAGAGCATTATTGAGTGTTCAAAGACAAATTGTCATTAACAACGGACATGTGGACAGTCGATAGTCAAAAGAATAGTTACATGGTAGTGACGACACATTATATTGATAATGATTGCAAGTTATGCAATAGACTTTTGAGGTAATTTATATCCTTTAATATTGTTATCATTTACTTTTTTCGTTATTTTATGAATTTATGATTCATGTTGATATGCTTTTTCATGATAGTTGTGCCGACACAACATATAAGTGAAAAATTGGAAAACGTATACAAAGACTATTTGATGAATTTGAACATTGACAACAAAGTATCCTCCATCACAGCAGATAATTGTAGCACAAATGATGTTATGATTGAGAAGTCGAAGGGTAAGATGTGAGATAGGAGCTTATTGGCTGGAGCTAAGTTATTTCATATGCATTGTTTTGTGCATATTCTTAACTTGATTGTGAAGGATGGGTTGGAGACGATAATGGAAGCAATAGAGTGTGTTCGGAATAGTATTTTATATTGGAGTGCAACTCCTAAAAGAGTTGAAACTTTTGAAGATGATGCACAAATTTATGCATTCCATATTCAAAGAAGTTGGTTTTGGATTGTCCTATCAAATGGAACTCAACCTTTACGATGTTGGAGTCGGCAATCTCATATGCTCAGCTGTTTATTAGACTACCCGAAAGGGATTGTTAGTATACCTACGAACTATCAGAGGATCAATGCAACTTGGCTAGAGAACTTTGTATGAAGTTGAAATTATTTAATAATTAGATTGAATTATTTTTAGGAACAAAATATCCAACTTCGTACTATATCTTTAGTATTATGTCCAACATAAAGCATGTTTTATCATTGTGGATGTTTGACTTCAATACAGTGATTCAGACTATAGTGGAGCGGATGACAGAGAAGTTTAATTCTTATCGTTCTAAGGTTGGGATATTGTTGCAGTATTATATGTGTTGAGCCCGAGATATAAGATGGACAAGGTTGAATATATTTTTAATGCCCGAGATATAATGAAACAACTATGGTATCAATTGTTTAATGATTATAAAGTCAGAATGCAACAAACTCATATGATCAGGATCCTAGCAGTGCTGCAGGCAGCTCAACTTTGACTTCAGTTTCAAGTTCGACCTTTACTTATGACCCATTATTGACATATTCTCTTTAAGATTTTTTTAAAAAGAAAAGGGCTAGGAATTCTTATAATACGACAAAGTTAGATAAATATTTTTTCACAGATTGTGATCCTGAAATTGAAAGTAAGTCATTGGCAGTTCAACTTTGACTTCAGTTTCAAGTTCGACCTTACTTCTGACCCATTATTGACATATTCTCTTTAAAAATTTTTGAAAAAGAAAAGGGCTAGGATTTCTTATAATAGGATGAAGTTAGATAAATATTTTTTTTCACAAATTGTGTTCCTGAAACTGAAAGTGAGTCGTTCGATATATTTTCATGGTGGAAAATGTCTGCACATAATTATCTAATCTTGCAAGTCATTGTATAGGACTTGTTAGTTATTCCATCATCAATCACTACTTCAGAGTCTGCATTTAGTACTAGTGATTGGGTCAATACTCCTCATCATGTTCGACTTCATTATCGCATTGTGAGAGTCCTCATGTGTACTTAAAGTTGGTTATATGGTGAAGATATTGATGATAAATTCTTTTCTTTTAAATATATTTATTTTATCTATTTTTTTATTATCTTACTTAATCTTGTGTTTTTATTTTCCTACAACCATAGATATTAATGTGAAGGGGACTAGTGAAATTAATCAACCAATTGAAGATTATTTTGACCAAATATATGAAGATGAAGGTATTTTTAATTTTTTTATTTAATATTGCATTACTAAATATTCTTTTTATTTTAATATTATATTACTAAATATAACGTTTGTACATACAGATGATTGAATCCAAACTATTGACAATCTTACCAACAAGTGCAATTAGTCAATTAAAAGACATTCTTTTAGTCTCCACTCTCTAGTCTATCCAACATAATATTATCTTAATTTTGTAAATTGTATCCTTTCTTGTAAGATGATTTAGATAATTTAGATAATCATTTATGTACAACAAAATTTTCTATAATTAATGAATTTGGATTTATCAATTCTCTCTTATAATAATGAATAAATTATTTAAGTAAATTTAAAATTTGTAATTAATTGAATTGAAATTCTTAACTATAACTATTAACTAATGACTTTTCACACAAATTTCTAATCAATTAAATAAAAATCTCTAATTAATCATACTAATAAATACATTTCAAGATTTAAATTTTAAAATGTATTTTCTCATTGATGATATGCAAATGTATGAATCATCTTTCAATCTAAACCTGACTTAATGACTTTTAACACGAATTGTGTTAATATTTATCTCATTATGACTAAAATATTACTTAAAACATTAAGAAATTAGTGATGTTATGTTTTCATTTAATGATATAGTTTTATTCGAATGAAATATTAAGTGGATTAAATAAAAAGATATAAATATTTTGTAATTTAATATTCGATAATTCATAACTTTCTTATATCGTAATTATATGTTGTTATAATTTAAAGTTGTGACATAATATATATATTTAAAAAATGGTGAAATTTTTATAAAATTTATGACATATGGTATACTTATAACCAATGTTTTAAAAACCGGACCGGACATTGAACCGGTCGAAGGAAAAGTTTAAGGTTTAGAGGTTCAACCGGTAGTAAACCGCTATAAAAACGGTATATAATAAATAAGAAGTAAAATTACGCAAACTTATCTCTAACTAATAGACAAGTTGAAATGTAAGAAACTTCAGAAATTGTTCTTAATTTTAAAAATCCTCTAATTTTTTTATTTTCATTTTTCTTAAAAAATTACATTTTGGTTAAAGAGCGGTAAAACACATGCGATATGAACCAACCAAATATTATTTATATGACGATCTAAACGAGTTCTTAACTAGCTATTTCTGAGCCTTCTGATCGACCTGAACAATATATACAGATTCCCTTCACCCCTTTTTTCATTACTAATAGAATATCCTTCACTATTTTACTAAAAATGGAACGAAATGAGCTTTTTTTGTCGAATCAAGCTAATTAAATTTAATTTAAACTAATAATTTATTATAATTATCTTAATTATTAATTTAAGATGAATTTAAATGATTTGAGTTGGGTTTAAGAATTAAATTGAGTTATCAACATTTGATTAATTTACATAAGATGTTCATATTATAAATGTTTTATTGTTATTTTTTAATAAAAGTTTAAAAAAGAAAAGATTTTTCTACAAAATTAAAAATAAAAAAAGCTTCTTCCAAAATTTTAAATATTTTTTAATTTCTCAAACCATATAAAAATTCTATATCTTTTACTCAAAAAAATTTAAAATTTTAAAATTTAAAATTACTTCAGAGATGTTAGGAGAATATTTAAGAAACATTAATTATTTTTAAATTTATGAGTTAATTGATTAACTTTATTACATGGAATGATACAACAAAACCCAAAAAGTTGCTGATTACAAATTTTATGGAAACTGAAACAAATTACACCACACTTTATTGTCAAAAAAGAAGTTCTGGAAATGATGTCAAATTTGGCTTCAATTTTTTGTTGATCATCGTCCAGATTCATCTCTTGGGAGCTTAGCAATGAATTGAACTACTACTTTTGCAGCATTTAGAGTTGCAAGTGACATAAATGTCTGAATTTTAATCTGTCCCTTCTGAGCTCCAGCCAAGCCTGATAGACCTTTGATCACAATCACAGGGTATCCATTTGACAAGCTTGTCTGAACATAAAACCAAAACCAAACCAACCCCTCAAATCTTGTCAGTTTTATCTTATAAACCTATGTTATTATTACTCAAATGAGTTAAAAAATGAACCAGAAAGGGATCAAGCTTGATCATACCATGACCACAGCACCACTTTCCATGTC
>JANIIA010000191.1:10537571-10548271 GCA_027478495.1 Erythroxylum alaternifolium | reverse complement strand
CATCTAACTAACAATTGTATAAATAATAGTGTTTATATAAATACTTTCATCTGTTTAACTATTAATTACATGAAATTATGACCATTAAAATCACCTCTAAGGATGATCTACTCCATATCAGCGAATTGTTGCAGCACCCCTTCTAGCGCCTCCTGGAACAGGCATTTTTGCTAAATGTCTGAACCCGCTTGAAGTGCATACACACAAACGACATTAGAAACCACATTGCTATTTTAGCCACCATAATCCTATCATTTATCATTGTAATCCCCACCACTCTACTTATAAGTTCCTTGACCACTAGGATACCTACCGCATTCTTCTTCCGTGTACTTCCCAAATACCATAGTTTGAAACCACCTATCTACTTTGCTTTAGCTCCTGACCACTTTTTCTCCTGAATGTAGGCTATATGTATCCTATATTTGTATAAAATATCCACTAATTCTAAGGACTTACCAGTTAGGGTCCCAATGTTCCAAGAGCCGAATCTCAGAACGTCCTCGCCGTTTTTATCCTGGCATACTGCACGCACTGACCCACTCACATTGTGTTAAAATGTCTGTGCAATGAGAGAAAAGAAAAACGGAGAGGGAAAAAATTTGTGAGAGATACTGTATGATATGCTACAAACTGAATTGACAAGTGACACAAGTATAACCTAATCATTTAATAAGATATGAGTTTTTATTTTTAAGAAAAGTATTGAAAAGGTAGGTAAAGGGTTGGCCTAATAGCAGGGGCACAAGGTAGGTGATATTTCTAATGAAAGGAAAATGTAGTCGTACAAATCATCCATGTAAATATTTGTAATGAACCTAGGTCAAGGATAAGTACCTGTGAACCAAATTTCCTTGGAAGACACTGTAATGCTTCTTCCCCAAATCCTTATGAACCTTTATATTGTTAAAATGAAAGGAACATTTAGTAAGTTGAAAATAGAAGGAGCCTACTATAGCAGTGAAGGAGCCTCTTGCTGAAATGAGCACACATGACATATAATCCGGAAATATAAAAGTTAAGATAAGACAGAGAAGGACACAGTCAATTTATACTGGTTCGACTTATAACCCATTCAACTAATTGTTGCTTCATTTATATTTTGAGTTGAGTTTGAATCTTCAATATTATCTCTGCTATAATCTTGCAATAATCAACCCTTAAGAGAAATCTGGAGTTGATTGACGAAATATATGATTAACAGGATTTTTTGAATTTTGTAAAATAAATAAGATAAGTTCAGAAAGAAAGTTCTTATAAAAAAAGAAGTATTTATCCTATTATTTTATTTCCTTTTAAGAATTATATTGTTATCTTTAAAAGAAAATAAATCAAATTTAAATTTTTAAAAATTATATAGTTATCTCAAAACTATTAATGGGCCTAACATGTCATTTAGTAGCTTAGGATCAAAGAGGCCTGATTGAACCACGAAGTTGCCATCATAAAGTTGGATTTGCTTAAAGGACTGTTAACAAGGTTTCAAATCCATCCCTTTTGTTTTCACTTGTAATTTGTAAAAGCATATTTGAACTCCATAACTTAGGACAGAGCATTACAAGCAAGTATTACTTTTGTCTCTTTTCTTTCTTCTAATCAAACAAAGTTTACCCCCGCTACTTGCTCTGCACTTTACTCTCACTTTACTCACTTATTTTCCCACGAGTTGACCTTAACATGTAGCTGTTTGTAGCCGGACACAACTGCCTTGGCTGATAAATCGTAATCATTGTTGAATGGCAAATTACAGTAATACCCCAAACCCAACCAACTCTTCTTCGTTCAACGTGTCTCAGTGGTCATCCCTGCAAGTGTCCGTCGACCTCTTAACAAACTCCATCGCTCCTCTTCCAACGTGGAGCAGAAGATTCGGATCAATCCCATGTACACCCACCTCAATCTTCTCAGTTTTTCACTCTTATTACTACTCTCTCTCGTACCCTTCTCCATCTGTACCAATAAGCCACCTCCACTTCCCATTCTACCCATCCCCACAGCTTCTCAGCTCCAATGGCAGCTCTCCTCAATGTCTTTCTTTCTTCACTTCGGAACCAACACCTTCACCGACTCTGAGTGGGGTTCCGGCCATGCCGACCCTTCCGTTTTTAACCCGACTCAACTTAACGCCACCCAGTGGGTCCAGGTTGCTAAAGACTCTGGCTTTGGTCGGATTATACTCACTGCAAAACACCATGATGGGTTCTGTTTGTGGCCTAGTGAATATACTGATTACTCTGTCAAGTCGAGTTCTTGGAGAAATGGGAGTGGAGATGTCGTTAAAGAGATCGCATTGGCTGCTAAAGAAGGTGGTGTCAACTTGGGGCTTTATCTCTCTCCTTGGGATAGGCATGAGGTTTGTTACGGGGAGACTTTGGCGTACAATGAATTTTACATGGGACAAATGACTGAGTTATTGACCTGGTATGCCTTATGCGTTTTTTGGGGTTTTAAGGGTGCTTGTTTTTCCTGACCAATTTTGGTTTTTTAATGAAATTGCTTGGGACTGCTAATTTCTGCAATTTGGTTCGTTAACCGAGTGTTTTTAGAAAGCAAATCGTCTTAGTTTCCGGCAATGTTTATAAAGTATGTGCTTCCAGGACTTCTATTGAAGTTTGAGTTTTAGTTTGCATCTACGGAAGGACTTTTGCTTAACTCATATTCTCCATTAAAAATCTCGAAATTGATTTCTGTACTTTTAGTTGTAGGCATCTAGTTTCTCTTCCAACTTCCATGCCTCGGCATTTCCAGAATTCCTCTATCCTGAAGCTAAAGATGGTCATATGATCATTTTTCTTCCCAAAATTTGGAAGTGAAAGTTTGGGATTCTTGCTCCATGCAATTTGTTAGCTTTTCACTTTCTGTGAGAAGAACGGTAGAATTGATTTATCATTTAGGAAAATATCAAGTCTTCCAGTGAATTTATTCTTGGTGACGTACTAGCTCTTGCTTTTCGGTGACGCCATTAAGGGAAAACATGAGATATGTTTACAGTCATTCGATGCTATTCATATTGCAACATGTTTTAATAAAACAAAGTTTGCAACAGGTATGGATCGATCAAGGAGGTGTGGTTGGATGGTGCAAAAGGGGAGGGAGAAAAGGACATGGAGTACTTTTTCGATAGATGGTTTAGTCTCATACGTCAACTTCAGCCAGAAGCTGTTATTTTTTCTGATGCTGGTCCTGACACAAGGTGGATTGGCGATGAGAGGGGCGTAGCTGGCTCTACTTGCTGGTCCCTTTTTAATCGAAGTGCTGCGAAGATCGGAGGTACAGATCCAAAGTAAGTTCATTTGTTAGTACCTTCTTATTTTTATGCTCATCTTGCTTAGGGTCAAGTTCTTATGTAGATAAATTCATTGCAAGGTTTTGAATTTTCTTTCATTCTTCTTAATGTTGCCCTAATTTGCCTAAATATAACTTGTTTATTTGGAGAACTTTCATTAATTATTTTACTAAAATAAAATGTGTCTCTTTTACTTGTTAATGTAACGATGGGATTGAATGCAAGGATTTGATAGACATAATGTGCTGCTGAAAGAGTGTTTATATGTTGTGTTTGGCTGAAGTGGATTATATGGTGTTTATTCTGGCTCCATTCTTGATTGCTGTCAATCCTTCAATTGGGACTGAAGTCAGAATCTGACTCTGTTTTGAATAATTATTTCCTTCCTTCTAATAGAGAGCTTTTGACTGAGCAAAATTTAGCCTTTTCCAACCTTCAAAACTGAATAATATAGATTTCAGACTGAATTTGTCAAAGAGGGATATATATTTCAAAACTATAACAACAACTATATCACGGTAGAAAATTTCACTGAGATGAGGGGTCTAGGAAGGTCCAGAAATATGCAGCCTTAACCCTAATTATAGATTAAGAAATGGATTTATTGGTTTGTAAGCTCATAGTTCTCATTCTTGGACAATCTGATCAACAACTTCTAAAAAAATACTAGCATAGTCAACATTACAGAATTGTGCTGCCATATTCCAAAGGCAATGGACTTATTCATAGTTTTGCTGGTCATTTGCATGTCAGACTTTGTAATGTTCATCTATTTGGAGAAATGCTTTTATAGGGTTTCAGGTTTAAAGGTTCAGAAATTACAGGCAAGTTATTTTCTTATTCGTGGATTTAGTAGCAAAGTAATTAGAGTCAGTTGCTTAACTGGGTTGATAAGGTTCGAAGACTCTTGTAGTTTAACCAGCAGGATCTTGCCTTGCTAAGTATTCCTTTCCTTTATGAAAAAGATCTTTATTCAATATCTTCATGCCTTAATTTAGAAGGCTAAGAGATAAAAATGGAAATGATTGTGAAGTAAAACGTTGAATGCCAGAATTCATTTTCTTCTTTTTGACTATGAATTAGGTATTCACAGGGAGGAGACCCATTTGGTCATGACTGGGTGCCAGCAGAGTGTGATGTATCCATAAGACCAGGCTGGTTTTGGCATGCGTCAGAAGTGCCAAAGTCTGCAATGCAGCTTCTCGACATATACTACAAATCTGTGGGCAGAAACTGTCTTTTATTATTAAATGTACCTCCAAACTCTTCGGGCCTTATATCAGCTGAAGATATACAAGTACTTCAAGAATTCTCTGAGCTTCGGAGGTCCATATTTTCATATAATCTAGCCAGCACAGCCATTGTAAATGCCAGCAGTACAAGAGGAAGTACTGGTGGCCATAGCTTTGACCCCTACAATATTTTCAGTGAAGGTATCTTCACCTATTGGGCTCCTGAGGAGAATAAATCCACTTGGGTGCTGCATTTAACCCTTCAGAAATCAGTTTCTTTCAATGTTTTGAAAGTTCAAGAGCCGATTCACATGGGACAACGAATTATTGGATTCCATCTTGAGATCCTTAGTAAGGTTGGGGATTGGAAGAAAATGATTAATGGCACCACAGTTGGCTACCAAAGGCTTTTGCAATTTCCAACTGTAGAATCTCAGCACCTGAAATTCGTTATAGAGAAGAGTCGGGGTGAACCTCTGGTATCTTACTTGGGAATTTACATGGATAACTTTTCCATTGTGAGTTCTGTATTTGACAAAGGCTTCCAAATATTCCAAGCACATTCCAACAGTAGTCATGTACTTCAGCAATCTGTATACAACCATTCTCAAACTGCTGCAACGTGAGGGTGTACATTTCTATTGCAATGTTGTATTGTACAATGTGCGAAATCTGTTTTTAGATACTCCTTGTATACATGGTTGCAGTCATTCCAATCATTTATTGGCTTATGCGTGATGGGCTAATCTCCTCGTCATGATGCAAGCGTTCAATGTAGTTCATTTGATTTACTTTATTATTTTCCCGTCGTGCACGATGTGCCTTTAAACTTTCAAGATTTTTCATTCTCATGCCTGGCCAAAAGCAGTTAGATGAGATCCCTTCTGGAAGTCACTTCTTGCGGAAAAAGAAATAATTCAACTCCGAATGCATAATGCTCGAGTTAATGAAACCTGTTCTGCTAAAAAAGATTAACTTTTTTAGGAGTCATATAACTTTTTTAGGAGTTAATGATGTCTTGACAAACATATTAGGATGTAAAGTTTCCGTGACAGGAGTCAGGTGAGCTAGAATTTTAGTTCTTAGCATTGAGTTCCCAGACAAATGAATTCTACGAGTGAATTCAGATAGTATTAGAGTTTGCAAGGCTTTCCTTGTACCAGATGAAGCGTCCTTTTCCATTCTACATGAACCTTCTTTGAAATGCTCAATAGTTATGGTCCAGAAGCACGTTATTTGGTTTTTACGTTTTATCCAGGAAGATGGCTGCGGGTTCGATGAGTTTCGTCAATTCACCTTCTTGCTGCAATGAAAAAGGTTCTGCCTGTTGGGTAAGAAACTGCAAGCAAACTTAGTCTGGTTATGCTCTCCCGCACTTGGCTTGTCAGTCCTAAAATTATTTTCAGAATGCCAATGCCTGATTAGTATTTCATATTTGCATTAATGGGTTAGAATTTGTGTTTGACAATAGAAAGCCCAAAAGGCGTAAGGCTTAATAATAGAATCATCCCTCGTTCAGCTGAACCAGCCCCTCGTACTCAAGAAGCTTTTGGGTGGCAAAGGAACAAGCTTTAGGCTTCCTCTTCATGCAAAGAAGTAAAACCATGGAGGAGACGGTAGCAGCAACAGCAACGACAACAACAGTGATGTGTACAGTTATTGCTATGGACCACTCCAACCAACTCTGGTACAGAGCCTGTTCTATCTGCGAGAGAACTCTTCCTGAAAGCCCCAATTCCCTCTGCAAATTCTGCTCCCATTACAACATTAGCACTTTCTCCTCCTTCAAACGCCTCTTTCGGGTTCTTGTAAGTCTTTTTCCTCTTTTTTTGATTTTCTCTCTCTCTCTCTCTCTTTTTTCTCTCCTTGTTTTCTTGGTTTTCGTGATGGATTTCCTGGATATCCTATTTCGGGTAAATTATGGCAGGTGTCAATTGCCACCGATACAGAGGTTCGCAATGTCATATGCTTTGATAGGGCTGCCAGGGTCTTGTTCGGTTGCTCTGCTGACGAGTTTTTCGACTTTGCCAAGTTTCACCCTTTTTCTGGTACTTATTCGGCTTTTGATGACGTTCACTTGTCTTTTGAAACATAAAATTAATAATTGTACCTTCTAAAAATCGTTATAGAATTTTGTGTTGCCGTGAATTTGCAGTAGAAGAACTCTTTGTTAATGCTGAAGTGATCACCAAATCACTCGGTTACTTTTGGATGTATCATAAAGACTCGGGCAACTGATTATGTTATGCCTTTTGCAGCTCTGGACGCCGGTAAAATCCTGGAAGGAGAAATGTTTAGAATGACATTGTCTAAGCCGAAGAGTGGTAATGCTCAACACTTGCGGGTAGTATCTGTCGTGCCATTAAGGTCTGGCTTCCAGCCTGCAATTGAAAGTTTGAGAAAATTGTATGGAGTAAGAGCAAGCTCTTAATACCTTCTTCTATAATTCTGTTCACCATACTTTATGTTCAAAAGTTTGTTTTTTTTTAAAATTTAAAAAGGAAATATATTACCAAAGGAAAACTTATACACAATCCTCCTCAAGAATCCTACGAGCAATAAGAAACTACACTACACAGAATGTACAGCAAATTACAAAACAAAACTTAGATATCACTCATAAGTTCTTGGCTAATGTTGTCTTGCTTTCCTTTAACCATTATAGTCTCTCTAATCAAGTTGGCAATTGCCTCGGCAAGTTCATATTTGTGCTGTTCCTCATTTTTGTAAATTCTCCTATTTCTCTCCCTCTACATATAATAGATCACCATCTGAAAAGAAGTCTTGATGATAAGTTCATCCCTTTGACCAGAGTTGGAATACCGAATGATAGAGTTCAATGTTTCGTACCAATCAAAGGAGAACCTTGGAAGTCTAACCATATTCAAAATTTTGCTCCACACTGATTTGCTATATCCACACTCAAAGAACAGATAATTTCTACTCTCATTTATTTGTTTCCATAAGACGCATAGTGAATCATAACTCCCAAACCAACGGTCTTTAGTTCTCAATCTGTTCTTTATAACTAACCACAAGAAAATGGCAGATTTGGGACTCAATACCCGCTTCCATATGGTTTCAGCCCATGGGACTAACTCCATTGGTGCCAGCAGAAGATTATCAGCTGATTTATTATTGAATATCCCGCTAGCATGTACAATTCATATCACCTTATCCTTCCTTCGTACAGTAGGCAACGATGGTATGATGTGGATTGATTAAGCACTTGTTTGTTCTTTGTTGTGGGATAGCTATTTCTGTTTATATTCCTGTGCGAGCCACCAGCTGATGTGCGTGGCTCGCAGATAATAAATTTACTTGGTCGTTTTTTTAATGTCCTGAGGAATAGTTTAACAAGATGAAAATTCTTCTGGCATTAGGCACTTGGGACATCTCTCAGCAGCCTCTGTTTCACTTTGTTGCAGTAATGCAAATAATATGTCCTCCATAAACCTGTACATGCATGTTGTGCTGCTTGCCTATGCAAATTTCTATGTGTTTATACATGGGACCTGGTCAGTTTTTCAAGTTAAATCAATTGTCTGATATGGACTGACCATAGGATTAATTGAGCCTACACCGAAACACATACACAAAAAGATGATATCTTTATTATATACCTGTGACGGATTTGTGATCAATACACAGAAACTAGAAATTTGGTGTTGTTGAAATCCTCTCTAACTGCTTAGCAGGAAAATGTAAATCTAGGTTAGGTGATCTCTTGGGAGCAACATTGTGTTTACTGCTAGTCATGGCAAGCTTTCCTTGCGTCCAGCTTGTCAACATCTGTAATGCAGCTTTTGGCTGATCCATTGGAACCATGTGACCAGCTTTGTAAACCTGGTTGTCATTGTATGTCTAATCAGTTTCTCAAAAACAAATGAGAGACAGAGAATAGGATGAGTGGATGAGGGGAGACCTTAAGGAAACTGAGAGGTCCATGGCTTTTTAGCTGTCCTGCTTCTTGGCCTTCACTGAAAAATGGAACTGTAGAAGCTATTGCAAATTCCTTTTGGCCAGACCATTTCATGGCATGGACCCATCTCGAGTTCCCTGCCAAATGCCATTGTCCAAAAGTGTAGTTACGTCAGAACATACATTATCAATTAGGTTCCTGTAACCACAGGGACAGAATCAGATTATTTAACCCATTAAAGGAAAGGCTTACCAAGCCAATTGCATATGAGATCCTGATCTCCAGCATAAATAAGCACATTGATACCATCCTCAAGGAGTGCAGGAATTCCCACTTCGAGATTTTTCATCCAGTCCCTTATCATGGCGTCATAAACCTCGCTACTGCATGAAACGAAGTCCCTGTTTCCAACCCCTAGAGCATCCCTTACTGTTTTTTGATTTAGAAAGTCTTCCATGTTTGAGAAGTCATAGCATAAGTTGCCCTCATACTGCATAGTCAAGTAAATCACATGTTACGAAATTGGTTATGCATCTTGTCTATTTTAATCGGAATGCTGTGTTTTTTCATATGGAAATAGGATATGCAGAATATTGCTTACGTTTAAATTGCCAACAACGTTAATGACCTCGTTGAATATTCTGGTGCAAATATAAAATGCATTTTCGCAAGCAGATTCACCGCTGTTGCCTGAGAAATTGGAAATTGATTTCTAGATTTGTATGTAACAGTTGGAATATATATCTCTTCAGTTTCTTTGGATCCATTTTACACAATGCACAAAGTAAATGAGAGAGGAAAAAAAAAAAACCACAATCTTTTATCGCTTGCTGACAATCTGGAATCATTCCGTTGATCCAATCATGATCGGATTGCTGAATTAATTTGTTTTCTAAAGCATAGTCCGTGTATGCTTGGTACTGGATGCTAGGATTAGTGAGGCCATTACCAATGGCAAAGCCCTGTTAAATCATTTCTTTGGTTATGCTACATTATGGTTCCAGTAAAGCGTGTATGAAGCGAAGTAAAGGAAATGAAATTGAATAAAAAGCGGAGAGATCTTGAGATTTATGTGAATGCCTTTTCTGTTCTTGTTTCCTTTGTGCACCCGAGCGGCAAAGGCAGGGATGTAGTGGCCAGCGTAAGATTCTCCCGTTATGTAGAAATCATTTTTACCAAACTGAGGATGTTGTTTGAAGAAAGCCTAGCGTCATCATTGGAAAAGTCTAGGTTATGCGGATATTGTTCACAAGTTTTGCTGTTGTCAATCCACCATTGGAAGCACAAAATATTGCTGTAGAAACCATCAGAAACTGACCTGCAAGAAGTCGTACAAGTCATTGCTAACCCCGCTTTCATCGTGTCTTACGTCACTAGAATCTGCTGTGTAACTAAAGCCTGTTCCAGTCGGTTGGTCAACATATATGAGGTTTGAAACCTGCGAATATGCAACAGTAATGTTTGCATTCAACTTGAAAAACGAACTTTCAACTCAATTGGGCTAACGTGTGAGCATGTCTTGGCCGAGAATTCATTTCAAAAGTCTTACCATATGAAAACATCAAGTACATACCTTGTCCCAACCATGGTCATTCCACACAAGGGACAAGTTGGTTAGTTGAAAAGGACCATTTTCATAGAACAACGCCAATTCGCTACTACAACCTGGTCCTCCGCTTAACCATATGACAACAGGATCATCCTTCTTGTTTCTTGATTCAAAGAAGAAGTAGAACATTCTGAACACATTCAGACAACAATGTAGAAATGTTAGCTATTTGACAGAACTCTGTAACCAATTAATTTTTAAAAAAAAACTATGTAACTAAATTAAATATAAGGTATGATATAAACTTGTGCGCAATCTGAGAAACCGAAAGGCTTATCAAAGTTCATAGGAGAAGGCCAACCAATCAAAATCATATATCTCTGTACCATCAAAGCCAAAGCCAAGAAACAATTCATAACCATGACAGGTGTCACAAAGGTCTACTTTGGACCCGAATTTTCACCACAAGTCGCGCCCACCTTCGTGCGGCAATCTCGCTTCGGTCCGCTTAAGCAAAGATTCAGCCTTTTCACGTGAAAGTCGCCGAGCAATTCCGTTAGCCCTCGAATACCTCACACGCACACAAGTGTTTAAGTGTTTCCCTCACACACGAAAAGAACACAAGTGTAATAGGGTAAAGAAAGCAATAAGAGATTTTTAAATGTAGCCGAAGCTACCTCTTTCATTAACTCTCACCAAAATGTTAACAAA
>JANIIA010000191.1:10516576-10528633 GCA_027478495.1 Erythroxylum alaternifolium | reverse complement strand
ATACACGCAAAATCTCATTCAATTCAACCCAAATCACAAAACCAATTCCCAACCAATTCACAAATCCAACATCCAATCGATCACAATAAAAAATGCATTAAGCCGGAAAAATTTACTGAAAAACTCATAAAACACACCCAAAAACAATTCACTATCATCGACCTTCGGCTTCGGGTATTGGACTTGGCAATGGTGCGGACGGGTGGTGGCCGGTGAGTGAAGTGAGTGAAGCCTATGGTGGTGGTGCGGACGGACGTGCAGTGAGTAAAGACGTGGTGTGTAGTGGTGGTCGTGTGGATCTGAGCGAGGAGACGAGCAGCAACGACGACATGGTGGTGGTGCGAACGTGCGGATTGGTGGTACGGACGTGCGGACATGGTGGTGGTGGATCTGGGAGGATGATGGAAGGAGAAACACTGCTGATGAGAGAGAGAGAGAGAGCGGCGGTAGTGGCTGGTGATTGGTGAGTGAAGAAGAAGAGGTGAGATGGTGAGCGACTGGTGCAGGTGAGACAGTGAGAGAGAGAGATAAGAAGGTAGAAGAAGAAGATGAAGAAGTGAAGAAGCTAGAAGGTGCAGCTGTGGGAGTAGAAGCCAGAAGTGAAGATTCGTCGTTTAGGTTTTTTTAAGGTTAATTTTTCAAAATTTACAAATCAGTCCTTCAACTTTCACAAATTACGATACCTGCCAGTATGTGGCCGGTATTTCGAATACCGATCGGTACTAACTGAAAAAGACTGATACTAACCGGTATTAGCAGCTGGTACCAAGGAAACGAATACAGTTCTGTTTATCGGCCGGTACGGAACGGTATTCGTTCCACTAATAGCATCTTGCATGATTTATGTACGGAACGATATTCGTTCCACTAATAGTATCTCGGATGATTTATTTGTGATTGTTCACAAATTTATATTTTTACCGAGTTGAACTTTGTATAGCCAGTTAAGACGACTTCGAATACTGATTTATGCTCATGTTACTTTTCTAATACCACTTGTTGAATCGTATGTTTTCTGATTCTGTTTTACCGGTAACTTTTGTTGTAAGATGCTTTGTATTCTTTGACATATACGGAATAACTGAGAACTCTATTTCTTTTTATATGAGAAAAAGAATGACTTAAAAATACTATCCAATGTATCGCATTAAGGAACAAAATTAAAGAGCATGATAGCTTAAGCCCTTACACGCATTCTTGTCCTAATTGTGCTAAATAATTGAGAACTATAATTGCATACTATTTTTATTTTAATAAATTCACAAATTACATATATTTTAATACGAATTATCGTGAAATTATTTTTAATTAAGAAACCTAACTTGTAATAATATAGTATCACTTGTAAAAATAAGAATTTGAGGGTTAGAAATTAATTTCTTATTGAATTGATTTTTTTTAGAATTTTACATCTGAAAATTGCCTTAGATGGAATATAATATGAGACAACGTAGATTCGTTAAACTGTATATCATCTAATGACAAACTGAAAAAGCAGAACCGATTGGTGTTTAGTAGTTGACTAGGGTTAGATTGCCCTGCATCCAGGTCTTTAGCATCTCCAATGCAGCTTTTGGTTGATCCATTGGCACCAAATGACCAGCACTGTGAACCTAGTTTTGTTATAGACGATCATACACTTGACAGAGTTAGCTATCAGCCTATCAAAATTGCAAGAGAAAAATTTCCAGAGTACTGAGATATATGGCCTAACCTTGAGGAAGGAGAGAGGTCCATGGCTTTTCAGCTCTCCTGCCTCAGAACCTTCAACAGTAAATGGAACTGAAGGGGCAGCTACAAATTGTTTTTGGCCAGACCATTTTATGGCATTTACCCACCAAGAATTTCCTGTGTCAAGTACATACGAATGTTGTGACTGCATAAACTACTTTGCAATTGGGTCCTTTCTGATTATACCACAATATGAGGAGGCTTACCGAGCCAGTTGCATATTAGGTCCTCCTCTCCAACATATACAAGCACTCTAATCCCATTCTCAAGAAGAGCAGGAATTCCTTTCTCAAGATTCTTCATCCAATCTGTCTGCAAGGCCTGATACACCTCAGTGCTGCATGAAATCCAATCTATGTCTCCCACTCCAAGAGCCTTTTTAACTGTATCTTGGTTTAGGAAATTATCCACTCGCGAGAAGTCATAGCACATCTGGCCCTGGCATGTCTTTCTGATATCATAGTACTGTAGATTTAAAACAGCGGAGAAATCTCCTTAAACGATTGAACTACATCAAAAATTATTATTAATATCATTGTGGGTTTGCTTTCTTCTTTACATTTATATTTCCAGCGATTTCTAGGATGGATTCGAATATATTATTGCAAGACGAATAAGCAGACAAGCAGTCGTTTTCGTCGCCTGTAGAATCTGAGAAACAAAGCATTCAAGCAGAAGATCACTATAAACGTTGGAGCAATTTAATAAAGTCAAGTGTGATTGCCTGTTGAGGAACTGCTGTCTTCAAGTACAACTTACTTACGGGAACATTCTACTCAAAAGATTGACACTGATGTATAAAAACAGATACAGAAATTACCACACGAGTTTGCTTGTTGCACACAATCTGGAACCAAAGCCTTGATGTCGTCATAATCAGATTGTTGAATCAATTTGTTAGCCAAGGCAAAATCCGGGTATGCTGTATATTGGATAGCTGGATTAGTAAGGCCATTACCAATGGCAAGTCCCTGAGAAACATCCCATTCCCATATGGTTAAAAGGTTGACATCAGCAGTCCTTGATTTGCAATTATGTACAAGAACTAACCTTGAGGTTTATGGGGATTCCTTCATTGTTATTGTTCCCTTGGTGGACCCGAGAGGCAAAAGCAGGGATGTAGTGGCCGGCATAAGATTCTCCGGTTATGTAGAAATCGTTTTTGGCGAACTCAGGATGTGCTTTGAAGAAGGCCTATCGTTATACAATAAAGTCACGCTCTTGTTAAAAATTCTAAACTAGCAATTGACGATGAAGTGATTAACTGACCTGCAAGAAGTTGTACAAGTCATTGCTAATACCGGCTTCATCGGTTCGAATATCGCTGTCGCTTGTAGAATAACTGAAGCCAGTCCCAGTAGGCTGGTCGACGTATATCAGATTTGATGCCTGCGAATTGAAGGACGACAAGTTCCCATTTAGTTAAACTGAAAAATTCCGTGACGTTGAACCTGAGAAGAAAACGGGGTTCAACAATCGAAGGAAGAAAATCGCATATTGATTAGGATTACGTACCTTGTCCCAACCAAAGTCGTTCCATTTTAGAGCTAGGCTGCTTGTAATCTCGAAAGGACCATTTTCATAGAACAGTGCCAATTCACTGCTACACCCAGGCCCTCCAGTCAACCATATCACAACAGGATCATTCTTACTGTTTCGGGATTCGAAGAAAAAGTAGAACATTCTGCAGATAAGTTGAACAACCAGTCAGCGACATATATAATATAAAAACATAAATTCGTAATCAATAGAAACCAGACAATAGCCTTGAGCAGGTATGGACAGGCTTTTTCTTATAGGATGAGGAAGCCTAGTTACCTCGCTCCTACAGTGTTGGGAAGGCGATAGTAACCGGCGTGGTGACCCAAGTCTTGGACAGAAGGCCCAGGGTCACCAAGAATATGAAGTTCCAATTGTTTCTCAACAATTCCTGAAGCATTTGGCAAAGAGTCTTCATTATAAGCGACTAGGTTGACCTCATGTTTTGGGAACAAATTCAGTGCTCTTATGAGCTTTTCTGCTTGCCCTTTGGCCGAATAGACAGTCGAATTCTGACGACTCAGCTTAGGAGGATGTCTTGCGTGCAACAGTACTGGTGAAGTGTATAAGAAGAGAAATAGGACAAACGTAGACTGTAGCCAGCGAGAGAAAGGCGACTCCATCCTTTTCTTTTTGAGCTTTGTTGTGTCTTGAATTGCTGCTCGGGTTGAGTGTGCAATATTTATAATGGTTGTATCATGAAAAAGACAATGCTTAAGACTTGAGATTGATTTGAAGAGAATGGACCTGAATTTTGTGCTATCCCTGTAGACAGACGGCGTACGAGAGTTACAACCTTGTATTTATATTTCTTAGCTTGTGCATCTCTATGCTTCTGTATGCCTTATTAGTTAACGCGGTTTCTAGTTATTAATCTACAAACGTAATACAAAACAAATTTAGTAATTTAGGATGCCAACTTTTAATCTACAATATTCCACAAATAAGAACATCCTCTGATTCACGTTAGTCCTACATATTTCTGAGATATCCTGTTTGGAGACTAATGATTTGGATGGTTATAGCAAAGGTGATAAATATTCCACAAATCGTTGAAGGTTTTTGGTACAATTGTTAAATATTCCGCACATCCGGCGTCCCTTTAAAATGGATTAATTATTTGCATGATTTTATCCTTCTCGGTATATTTAGTTCACCATTCCTATTAGATTTTTCATTGAATATAAAGGTTTTTATTCTTGTAAAACGATGGAATGTTGAATCACGATATTTAGTTTATTGTATTTGATGATTTGTTTTCTTAAATATGATATTTCCATTCAATAAAACTTTTTAAATTACTCATTACTAAAGCTTTGTAAATATAACTTTGTGAGTTATGATATCTACTCTTAGAAAGTACAATGGACTAAAATAAATATAATTACCGTAAAATATTATAATACATGATTATTCTTTTTATAAATATGAATCCATTTAAATTATTTTTTAAATTTTAATTATATAATCCAATTTTCTTTTTTGAAATTTTATATACAATCATTTTCATTTTCATGATTAAGATTTCTTACTTTCATATGATTATATTTAATATTAAGAACTATAAGAAATTAATATTTTATCAAGAAATATCATGTGAATCCCAACAAATATAATTATATTCATTTCATTAGAAATTTTTTCCTGTTTGTGACCAATAAGTTTCTTCACCTTCAATTTTTTTTAATATTTAGTAAAAACTAGTCCCCATTAAAGTTTATTTTCTGCTCTACCCCTGATTTAGCAGATTAGGTGTGCAGGTGGGAGATCCTAAATCTGTTTATAATATATATGCTGGAGATCCGATAATTTGGGTTTTGTTTCCTTCTCTTTTTTGTCAATATATGGGGGAAAAAAACACATTAAGGGTAGATATATATATATACGTTCTTTAAAGATTGCCGTGATGTTCCCGCCTCCATGATCGATGTTTCTGGGGAATATTGATTCTTGTTTGAGTCCATTTTACACGTCATTTTTCCTGTTAATTCGTCACCATCTTATAGAAAATAAAAGCTATAAAGATACGAAAAGCTGAATAAGAAAATATGAAGGTATTGGTTGCGTTATATTAGTCTCTCGGTATATATATATATATTTGAGAGATAATTTGTTCTATATATTAATCGAGTGGTATGTTTCTCACGTTAATCTAATGGATCCAAACCTCAAAGAAAAAGGGCAGAAGAGTTTGTCTCAATTTCCTATATCAAAGATTGGCACTTCCTTGTGAACGAAAAGCGAACCTGGACATGATACAATTGACTAATCCAAAATGGTGGTCCGTAGGTGATTAGGGATAATCTAATTGGTTTCAACTTCTTAGTTAAGGCATTTTTTTGTAAGAAGTTTTGATGATCCTCTAACTTTCTGAACATGCTCTTGGATTGGACGAAACTGAAATACCTAATATATAAAAAAAAGGTGCTCCTAAGCAGACTCCATAGATAATGCATCTTTGGCGCAGGAACATCATTAAAGCGTTTTCAAAATTTATGCTGTCCAACCAACAGTTTTCCTAGAAAAATGCGCAGAATACATAATTAAAACGTTGTCCAAGTCGACGCTATCCAACATAAACATCTTTCTTGCTCTGCAAAAGAGCAAAAAATCTGATACATACTAAAAACGATGTCAACTTTATTTTCTTGTTCATCGTACCTTCTAGTTATCAGTTGAGTTCTTCAATTACTTCGCAACTAAAAGTAGATTACTAACCCATAATGTTAATACAGGTGAGCAAAATGCATTATTGCTTCCATGAAGTCTATTTTCGTTTTTTTATGCATGAAATAGGTGCTAATTCCATACCTTTTCTTTTGTTCAAATTCCATCGTTTTAAGAAACATCTTTACGAAGCAAATGCAACCTTGCTTGTACCTTTGATTTGTTTGTATATTTGAAGGGATGAGTTATCCTACAGTGCTAATTGCTATTTCAATAGATATCTAGTGCCACTCTAATTTGAATATATAAATTTGTTCACACTTTGAAATGTTATTTCTTAATCACCGTACTTATCAATATTATGAGAACTTATTTCTCTCAATGATTGATGTGCAATTGTAATGTTCTTATTAATAATAAAGTAGTTAAATAAAATTTAAAAAAGTGGAAGACTGATTTAATGAAACATTACGGTACCATTCTTTGTTAAGCGCTAAGAATTAAGAAATGCGTAAATGAATAACATGTATAAATTCAAGGGTTACAAATTAAGTTATTTTCATATTAACAAGATGTGAAAAATTTTAAAAATTAAATTATCAATATTTATGATTTTTAAATATGTCTAAACATATAATTAATAAATTTTTTTTATCATGAGGCACTCTTTGGCGGACATGAACTCAATTATTGTAATGCAAAGAAAAGTGATTATTCATGTATTAACATTCGATTTGATACTTATAAGTCGTAAGAGACAGTATACATATTTAATTTTGATATATAAAAAATAATGTTTCTCTCTAGGCCTTGATTTGGAATCTACTCTTAATTTTATATTACACTAGTAACTCCTATCTTTTTTAGTACATGCTTGTTTGGTCAATAATAAAAGTCTTATGTAAATGCCATAAAATAAAATTTGATACCTAAAAGTTTGTTTTACATCACATTTATACTTGCCATTATTTGGAAAGAACTGACAACCAGATTAGTGGTCAATCGGTTAGGCTTCGACTGTATGAAGCTTGACCTAATAAGTATTGAGTTGGGCTTTTTAATCGTGATCTTTAGATTACGTTCAATAAGTGCTCGTGACTAGACTTGAGAATTGTTTTGAACTAAGTTATAATATTTAGCCAAATGACAGTTCGAATTAACCCCAATTTCACTTCAAGTTCAACCCGTTGTCATGCTTGAGTTTACACCTTGAAGAGAACGTATTTGAGAACTTCAATTATAATAGTACTATGAAATGAAGTTATTCTAGTATTGTACGGAGTCGTGAACTGAATCAAATAGATACATTTCACTGTCAGGTATAATAAACTACTACTTGCTATCATGCATTACGTAGATTATATCATCTTTGTACAACCATCCCTCCATGACAGGAACAAAATTCCTAACACGAAAATAGATGTGGTAGATAATGCCGATTCAGGACTTGCAGATGTTTTCTTGCAAGGAGTAATGTTAAGATAACATCTCCTTCTCTGCTGAACTTTTTCCTTCGAGATGGAGCTCTGCTATTCTTTCAGGTTCTTTGATCCTTCTCCCAACTGGAATCCTGCTACTTTCATCTCTTCTTCTCTTATTAACTCCCACCTTAACTCTCCTTTCTTTTTCCCAAATTACCTTTTGCATCTCTATTCAGTTCCACTTTCTAGCTTCCTTCAGATCTGAGTTCTCTCCCAACTAGCTTCCTGCTACTTCCATTACCTCCCACCTTAACTCACTTTTCTTCTCCCCAAAATACCTTATGTGTTCCTTGCATTAGTTCCTCTTTCCAACTTCCTTCAGATCTGGTATTTTGTTTTCTTTCACTCTTCTTTTCCTTTCTCTTTAAAGGGCAATTTGGTCCCATTTCTTCTGTCCTCTTTTCCGCTATTTTCCTTCTTTCACATTTCTGGCTTCTGTCATATGTTCAAGCTGATTTGACCTTATGTTTTTTGCCAAACCAAGCTTTATGATGTTTAGAAATGTCATTAGCTCCTTTGTCATCCACTGATTTGCCTCCTTTGCCCTCAAAGGATGCAAAAGACCCATCACGTTCTACTCAACTTGTGCCTGCAGATTCTTAACTGGTTAGGAAATGTTAGAAACAAGTCACAGGGTAGGGGCATGACTATACCTAGCATTATTGCCCTCCAAAAGAGGAGGATGGTAAATTAATGGTAGCCCCTGGTGTGGAGTTCCTCCAGGCTGGTGCAAAAATATGGGAGGCTTCTTTGATTAGCTTCTTTTGGGATAGATGTTGATGGTAAAATCTATTTACTTGTTTTACGCTCAAAAATCATAAGTGAACAGGTCGTGACTTGTAGTAAAAAGAGCGGATATCAATTCCACAGGGATTGATACCTAGACACCACTTAATTTTGACACAACTTTGTTTAAGTAACTAAATTATGAAGTGCAAATAATCTAAAAAATTAAATTAAAATTAAAAGACTAATGTAAACAATGGACAATAACGAAATTGCAGAAAATCTGAATTTAAGAATCTAAATACTAGAGATTACTTTTTTCCTATTTTGTCTCCCTCCTATTTTATCGATTGAATTATGTCTAACCCTAGATTTTTTAATGTACTAATTATCCTCTTTCAAGGTGTAACTATTTATCCCTAATCTAATTAATAGGAATCAATTGGACGATCTCTCAGCCTATCCAATGCCTCTACCGATTCAATTAGTTATCAAACTATCATATGGGTGATCAATTGACTAGTCAAAATCTCTCTTCTAACTATTTAATTAACGTGATGATTGCTAGTCTATAGGTCACCAACTCTCGTTGTATAATCCTACACAAATTTCATCTCACTCACTCTCTCGATTTGTCGTAAGATGACAATTAAAAACAGCAATCAACAAAGGCAATTGCATTCAATTCAACAAAATAGGAGTTCAACATAATAGTTCCAAAAGTAATCCCTAAAATAAAATCAGCCTAACATGATCTCCATAACGTCATCAACATTTAAATAATATATTTTTACGAAGAATAGAAGAGATTAAAATGACAAAAAATTGAATAGGACTCCTTCTCTTCTTTGCCAAAATCTGGAATTTTGGTGTTAATGTGCTATTTTGCCAATCTTGATGATGATCCTTATCTTCAATCCTTTCTCAATACGCCAAACATGTGTTCTTCACTCAAGGATGATGTTTCTATAGGTGGGTGTCGTCTTCTTTGAAGATGAAGGCTTAATTTTCTTTTTATAGTCCAAAAATCATAAGTTTAATGAAGCCTCGCAGATTGCTTCGAGTTGTAATTCCCATGTCCGTGGGAATTTGCATGATTCCCACGAGCATGAGAATTTGTCACAGATGCACTCCTCATTTCTTCTGTAATTCCCACGTTCGTGGGGATTTGGATGATTCCCACGAACGTGGGAATTTTTCACAGATGCATTCCTCATTTCTTCTCCTCTTTGATCTTTAGTTCAGCCTCCAAGTTGCTCCTTCATTTTTCCTACATAAAAATAGTCAATTCTTACCCTTAATTAACTTCAAACATACAAGAACAACAATGAAAATCAATCTTAACGAAAACATACAAAATGAATCTTAAACTACAACAATACTCAACAATTATGTTAGAAAACACATGCCAACTTTTGATTGATTTCCTTAAGGAGGATCCCATTGGTCAAAATTTCCCGGATAGCCTGTTTCACAAAAGGTCCAGTAATATACCATGATTTATGGAAGAAATGGCAACTAAAGTCTTCTAGACCGGTGCTTTTGAGCCATCCATATCAAAGACTAGTCTTTTCGTTGTCATCAATAGGTTAGGTAAGAAGCTCACAATTTTGGGAAGAAACTTGCTGTAAGTTCATTGACCTCAAATCATCCAGTGAGACATTTGAATGGCCAGTTAAGCCTAGAAGAGAAGCAAAGTAGCGTGTAGCTTCATCTTGAATGTTTTAAGGCTCCAAGAGTAATACGTTGGTGGCAGACGAGATTGAGTAGATTTTGTTGAAGTTGCGTCGAACAAGGATGGATTTAAAGAAAAAAGTGGCATTGATCGCCATCTTTAAGCCAGTGCATTTTTACTCTCTGTTGTGGCAAGGAATGATGATTGCCCACAGGTTACAAATAATTGGTAAGTGCCACCTTTTCCTTTTCCATAAGTTGTGGGTCAGTATGATGCAAGGCAAGGTTAGCTTGTATAGCTTCAAGTTCGACTCTTCTCAAATGGATAATAGAGTTAATGGAGCCTTGTGCAGATTTCAGAAGTTTAAGCTCCTGTTGATACATTTCAGCTTTTGGACACAACGATATTGCTTGGTACCTAAATAAAGTTTGAGCCCAACCTACACGCATCTAGAAAGTCAAGGTTATGCACCAGATAGTTGTTAAAACTGAATGGGAAATGAGAAGGGAGTTTCTTAAACAAGTTTCCAACAATAATTGGAGATTGAACTGAAAATAACAATTCTTTAAAGGTAGCAAAATTATTTGGAAAGGCAGTCATCCAAGCATCATTCACCAATGCTCGATCGAGTTTTTCTTCCGTATGTGCCAGAAGGAAGATTGTTTGTTGGACCAAGTAAAGGTATTACTAAAGAATTTCATATTAGTCACTCTTATATCATGAGCACAATTTTTGAAATCTTCTGAATAGTTTTTGAGATTACATTGCCCTTGTGCTTCCGATGGGAAGAGGATGGAGTTTAAAATCACGGCAAAGCATCCATGGTAGAGTGATGCAGCTGCTAAAGGTTCGGAGTTTATTCCATAGACTTCTTCTTTGATATAAAGATGCATGGCTTGTTCGGTGGTCTCCAACAAATCGACTTTAATTTATTCCACATTATAACAGAGGATGACGCGGCCATATGTATGGTGTTGATGATTAGAGGGAAAGTTGGTCGTTTGTTAAAGAAAAACCCAACAAGGGTGGATTCCCAGCTTTTAGCACCCTCTTGGAGAGTTATGAGATCTAGACACACCACAAGTTTTCCGTCCATCTCTTGAGGTGGCATGTAGGTGAGGGTCAAGAATGGTTGATCCCTAAACACCTGCTTCCATGTTTTAGGGGGAGAAGTTGCAGAAGAGGGGGAAGGTGGTGGTTTCTGAGCAAGCAGTAGCATTGGTGATGAGAGGGAAGAAGGCTGGTTTGGTTGTTTAGGGGAGGAGGAGGAAGAAGGTTTGTCAGGGAGCAGCAATGGGGGAAAGTCTGAATCTTGCAGGGTAGGTTTGACAGACATTGTGCTTAAAATGCAAGGTGGCATTGGCAGATGATGGCTGACAGGAATGCTAGAGGCAAAAAATTGGTAATGTATTCTGGCTGGATAGAACCATTTGAAAAAGAAAAAGGAGCATGCCCTAGGTTAAGATAAGAGGTGTTGGAGAGAAAGAAACAGAGGGTGGCATGATTGGGGTTAACATGCAAGCTATGGGATTCAATAGATCTTTGGCAAATTTCCTTAAATGCTCTTCTGTATATATTTTGTGGTTATAGAAAAACAATAGTCTTCCTAAATACATAGTTGATTAGATTTGGAACCTACTTGTAAATGACTTGGAAGGAAAGAAATTGACGTAGAAAGGAAGTTATAAATGGAACAAGAACGTTTAGACTCCATTCAGGAGTTTAATCAATGTCGTTTGATTGGACAAAAAGATAAACAAAAACGTCAAACGATCTTGAAAAAAAGGCAAAGCCAAATTCTGGAATGATAGTCGTGATCCGAAAATTAATATCTAAGAAAACATAAATAAGGCCTATTTATAATGGACACAAATCCTAATCTGAATCCTAACAAGATTAGGAAAATAAAAAACCGAAAAATAGTAAAATAGTCTTTTTTTTTAAAGGAAATTGGGCCCCTATTTAGGCCTTTTTTCGCATCTTGCCGCAAACCTTGCCGCTGTCAAGATCTTCCATGTAATCCAAAGCTAATTTGTCTGCATCATTCCCTTCCACTTATAAAGAACTCGACCTCAAGTTATCATCATTAGGGTGATAAAGATAAAGATCTGCCACGTTAAACATCTTGGATATCTTCATATGATCTAGAAGGTCAAAAACATAAGCATTGTCATTGATCTTCTGAATTATATTGAAAGGACCAATCTTCTTTGGATCCAGCTTTTGTTGTCCTCCTCC
>JANIIA010000191.1:10397429-10408045 GCA_027478495.1 Erythroxylum alaternifolium | reverse complement strand
TAGCAAAACAATATTAAACACTCCTAACCCGTTCCAAATTACTATTTTACCCTTCCCATTGGTGAGGGGATGTTACAATAGTACTGTAGTACCTTTTGTCATTAATATAGGCATGTTTGTTGACCTATACGAAATTACGTATTCTATCTTCTCCCTAAGAAGTGTGTTGATTTTGAACTTATATGCTAAATATGCTACCTCGAGTATGCAATAGATAGAGCAACATTTTTAGGACATGTTCGCTAGGAGTGAGTCGACTGCAATAATAATAGACTGGGCACTATCAGAAATGCTAAAAAATCCCAAATTCCTGGAAAAGGCTCAAACTGAAGTGAGAGATGTCTTCTATGGAAGGGAAAATGTTGATGAGAATGTCATTCATAAGTTAAGATATTTGAATTTAGTTATAAAAGAAACTTTGAGGTTACACCCTCCAGCTTGCTTGGTACCAAGAGATCAAACAATGAAACTTGTGTCATCAATGGCTACAATATACCTGCTGAAACCATAATTTTCTTTAATCTAGAGGTTATTGGAAGAGATCCCAAGTATTGGGACGAACCTGAAAGATTCAAACCAGAAAGGTTTCTCAACAATTTTGTTGACTACGGGGGAATGGATTTTGAGTTTATCCCTTTCGGGTGTGGAAGGAGCATATGTCCTGGTATATCATTTGCAATTGCCAAAATTAGTGTTGCCATTCGCACAATTGCTTTACCATTTTAATTGGAAACTTCCTGGTGGAGTTGAAGACTTGGATATGACAGAGATTATAGGAGCAACTATTAGAAGAAAGGAAGAATTGATCTTGATCCCCATGCTTACTAACCCTTGAATGCTTGAAAGTTAAAATGTATAATGGCAAACAACCATGAACCAAAGTATATTATTATCTGTTTTCTTCCCAATAAGTTGTTCTGAAAACATGTCTATCTATCACAAAAAAATAAATGTTACAATGTTATGTAAGCTAATACAACATCTATTCAACAATAATATATGTTATAATTAATAACAAATAAACTGAAAATGGAATAAATCGATTTACATCCTACCATTGATATTTTTGTTTAACAATTCTGCATTTTCATAATTCTTCTAAGCTCTCAGTTTCAAAAATGTTGGTGTATTTTTTTCAAAAAAAAGAGGAGCATAAGGACCCTAAAGTCTGCAAGAAAAATTATATATCAATGCGCTCACAACAAGCATATTGTCACTTATCACAAAAATAGGACATTCATATCTATTAACTACATAACGTTGGACCATTTATAAGTATTAAAACAGAATATGAAAAATTCTCACATTGTCTCACTTGGTTCATACGTTTAACTTAGTATCAAATCCTAATCCGATTCAAATATAATATATGAATTATGGCAATAGTAACTCTAGTCGTCGAGTATTATCTTCCATGTATTATAATATACTATATTTTGTATCAACATTAATGTGGTAACATTACTTAATAAATAAACCTTATGTTTATTTCAGCTCCAAAATAATCAATTTTCTTAAAATTCAATAATGTGCATCATAATAAGAGAAAATATTACAAGAGTTTTACAAAAACAACATTATCCATACAATAAAAACTATATAATGGAACCCAATCCTACTCTTACAACCTGATCCTTGAATTTTATTAGTGGTATGCCTTTTGTTAGAGGATCAATTATCATCAATTCAGTGCTAATGTATTCAACAATCAATTTCTTTTCCTTAACAAGTTCCCTTATAAATAAAAACTTAATGTCAATGTGTTTACTTTGACTGCCACTCTTATTGTATTTAGCTAGAAAATATAGTAGTTGCATTGTCACAATATATTCTTAATAGCCTAGAAATGGAATTGCCAAGTCTAAGCCTATATATAAAACTCTTTAGCCATACACCATATGATGTAGCTTCAAAATAAGAAACAAACACAACCTCTGTAATAGAAGTAACAGTTAAAGATTGCTTGACACTCGTCCAAGATGCGGCTCTATAGGCAAAAATGAAGATATAACTTAATGTTGATTTTCACGAATTAACACACCCAGCAAAATTTGAATCTATGTATCCTATTTCCTCTAGATTGTCAGTTCGTCTGTACATAAGTATGTAATCCTTGAACTCTTAATGGTATCTCAATACTTTCTTTGCATCTCTCTAAAGATCTAATCTTAGGTCACTCTGATATCTGCTTAACATTTCAATAGCAAATGCAATGTCAAGTCTTGTACAAACCTGAGCATACATCAAACTTTTGACTACAAAAGTATATGAAATATTTTTTCAATTGTCCCCTTTCAAAATCATTTTTCAGGCAATGATCCATATTAAACCTATCGCCTTCCACAATGGGGCTACACTTGTTGAAAAATCTTTCATCTAAAATTTTATTAATATAGGTTTTTTGAGACAAACCCAAAATATCCCATAATTTGCCTCAATATATCTTAATGCTAATGACATAAGATGCATCATCTATATCTTTCATTTCAAAATTCTTAGAGAGAAATTGTTTCACATCATGTAACAAACTCCTATCATTAGGTGCTAGTAATATGTCATCTAGATATAATACAAGAAAACAAATTTTACTCCCACTAACCTTCTGGTGTATACATTGATCCATGATTTTTTCTTCAAAACCAAACGATGAGATAACATTATGAAATTTCAAATACCACTGGTAGGATTCTTGTTTTAATCTATATATGGATCTTTTAAGCTTGTAAATCAAATGCTCACCATTACTAGAGGAGAATCCTTTTGGTTGTTTCATGTAAACCTCTTCCTTTAGGTCATCATTTAAGAAAGTCACTTTCACACCCATTTGATGCAATTCCATGTCAAAATGAGCAACCAATGTTAAAATTATATGAAGTGAATCTTTTCTAGACACGAGAGAAAATGTATCCGTATAATCAATTCCTTCTTTTTGAGTGAATCCTTCAGTAAGGAGTCTTGCCTTGTATCTCCCAATATTGCCTAATGAGTCTTTCTTTGCTTTAAATACCCATTTGTAGCCTATGGGTTTTGCTCCTTTAGGTAGCTTAATACGATCCCAAACATCATTATTCTTCATAGAATTCATTTCTTCCTTCATGGAATTGTACCATAAATTTTATTCTTTGCAATATGCAACATAATCACTAGTAATAGTTGATTTCCTTGTTCTAATAGATCTTCTTAATGTTGCACCAATATCCTCCTCTTGAGTCTATTGTTCAACTGGTTGTTGAATACTTTCAGTAATTCTTGAATAACTTGATCTACGGAATTATCAACAAGTTGTGAAATTTTCGAATTGAGGGATGACAACTATAAGATTTGGAAGGAGTTAATTAATTGCTTTAGTATAATAAATTTTATTCCACAATAATTTTTATTATATTTGAATGATGAATTAGGATAAAATATCAATTTTTGTTAATTTTCCAACAAATATTAGCAATTGGAATATATTTTGATAGTTTTACCATAAAGTTTAGCATAAATCTGTTTGAATTAAAAATCTAGCCAACAGGCAATTTTTATGATATTTGATTTATGTCTTTTAAGATATGTTTAAATTAGTAAAACATATATAGAGCTTGTTAGCTTCAATTTATTAATAATTAGCATGTATGTTTAAATTATGTAGCTATTTAAACTATTAGCTACTTTGATACCAAATGTAAGTTATTTCATCAGATATTGAACAATATTATATGTTATAATGACAAATAAACTGAATGCGGAATAAATTGATATATCTATTGTCATTGATGTTTTTGTTTGAAAAGTCTACATTTTTTGAATTCTTCTAAGCTCTCAATTTAAAAAAACGATGGTGTATATTTTAGAAGAAAAAAAAAAGGCTTGGGGACCCCAAAAGTCTACGAGATAAACATATATTAATGTGTCCCCATCAAACACATTATCTGTTACTACAAAAACAGGATATTTATATCCATAGCTACATAATATTGGACTATTTATGGGTATTAAACAAGAATATGAAAAATTCTCACGTGTTAACATTTTGAATTAAGGAGGTATGGCATTTAAATTTTCCTTTCAATGATCCGTGAAAGAGATTGTTCGCGACCATTAATCTTGAGAGGCTCAGAGCCCCATTATTACTGAACATGTTGGAACTTTGTGTATGCCTTCATTATTATTAATTGGTGTATAAATCTTCAAATCCTTTAAATGAAGTCTTCCGTTTTCTCCTGTGGGGCCTTCCAGAAGTGACTCATAACTTACTCTACATAGTAACATGATTCATAACTTGCTCTACATAGCAGAACTGCAGCTTCAAGCCATGTATTGAATTTTGGTGCTATTCCTAGATGATTTTAACCTCGCTCAGTTAGCTGTAATTGTAGCTTTTTTAGATCTTAAATAACTTGAATTCGATGGGAAGATTTAAATAATATTAAAAGTATGCCTACGTTCAAGAACGACTGAAGGTTTAGGAACCATATTATATGAAAAGCCTAATTTGAAATACCAAGTGTATGTGTTTGCCTCCAAAACATTAACGAAAAAATCGTGAAAATTGATAGGACATACAAAGGGGAAATTTTCCACTTACTGCACGTAATAATAAGGTCTGACCACTCTCATCGTTCTAAAAATATGCCAATATATTGATTCAAAAATTCATTTCTTATAATTATACAAAAATTCAATTGTCTTCTATATCAATTTCAGGATAAATAAAGCCAATTTAAAATTCAACAAAATAATAAAATTATTTTCCTATCAACTATATATAAGATTCATCTAGAAGTTGCTCGCTACTCTCACTCCCTATATTTCTAAATTCTTTTTCTGTAGGCAACTCACGTACTAATGAAGAAAAATCATAAATGAAATGTAAAAGAAAAAATTATACTTCTTTTTCCTATCACTTACTTTACAATATCTGTCAAGATTATAAAAAAAAATTAAAGAGCTTTAGGTAACAGACAAAAGCATAACTATAAGTACAATTATTATTGCCTTTTTATTAAGGCAACAGAATCCATACCGTTATATAAAGTGACGCTGCTATAGGTATAAGGCAACACAATTTTTTATTAGGCAACAAAATGAATAATGTTGCTTAAAATTTTGACTAAGGCAACCAAACAGTCTCAAACTATAACAACAATGTTGAATGGATATAACAACAATTTGAATCTTTATAAGGCAATGAATTGGATTTTTTAGGCAACAATCTTTAATAATAAAATTAACAATTTATTCTTTCGTTACCAATAATATGTTATTGTAAAAGCAAACTCTTGTCATTTGATAGCCAACATCCATATATATATTAATGCATGTCTTAATTGTGTACGTACTATCAAATGTAAACGACCAAAAACTACATTTATATATGTTATATAGTCCGTAAGGAGTTATAAAATTCAACCTTTAACATATTCAAATTACAAAAGCAAAAAAAATTTGGTGATTATTCAAGGTGGTTTGAATTATTAGATCGTTATATCGGTTGTTGGCTTTAATTTTATTTTATTAATTATTACTTAATAATTGAGTATTAGTTTTTAGTATCCTTAGTTCTATTTTACTATTCTGGTGGCAGTTAGTAAATTGGGACTTTGGAAAATATTTTGTAGCAATTCGAAGTGGCTCAGTTGTTGGATTAAAAAATTGATTATAACTTTTGGTCCATTATTTTTAACTCTCATATCTGTTTAAGCGATGATTGCCTATGTTATTGAATTAAAGGGTTGTTTTTATCATTGTTGATGATTTGTTTTTTTAATTCCATTCACTCACTATCATCTCATATCACTCATTTCAAATTTAAAATACCAAAAACAAGTCCTTTATGTTTATTTTAATTCATTGCAATTTTAGTGATAGTTAATCAAATCAAACCCCATTCTATAGTTTAAGTTGCATTGCATTTAGTTACTTAGGAGTTTAATTTCATTTTCGACTCCTCAAAGATAATAACCCGAGATTACACTATATGCAATCCTTGGTTAAATTTTGAAATAACCCCAAGGAGACATCGGACTTAAGTTGTTTCATTGTGTTGTTAGTAGCCTAATGTATCCCCAAGTGTGCATTAGACTAGACATTGCATTTACTATTAGACTGTTGGGTCGATATCTAGCTAACTCAAGTGCAGACTATTGAAATGCAGTCAAGGAAGTGTTGAGATATCTAAAGGGTACCAAGGATTATATGTTGACATACAGGAAAGTCAATGATTTAAACCTCACAGGATATACAGACTCCGATTTTGCTGTGTCCAGATGATCACAAATCTACTTCAGGGTACATTTTTATGCTGAAAGATGATGTAGTATCATGGAAGAGTGTCAAGCAGACTGGTAACTTCCTCGACCATGCATGTAGAGTTTGTTGCATGTTATGGAGCTGTTACATAGGCGGTTCGACTCAGAAACTTGATTTCTGAGTTGTCTGTGGAAGATTAGGTAGTTAGACCCATTCGGTTGTACTGTGATAATCTTGCTACAGTGTTGTTTAGTAAAAATAATAAGAATATCACAGGGTCTAACCATTTGGAGGTCAAATACTTGACCATAAAGGAGTTAATTCAAAAAAGTGATGTCAAAGTAGAGCATATCAGGACTAAGGAGATGTTAGCTGATCTGTTGACTAAAGGACTTCGCCCCTAGTTTTTGTTAAACATGTATCTAGTATGGGTGTGTTGAGGTCTAAGACAGTAGTAGTTAGGAATCGTTGTATTTACTCCTCGTATGTTTATACATTTTGATGTATTATGACGTTACGATTATTTATTATTATAAATGATCATCTTTTTATCCTCGATCATAACTGTTCTTGTATATAGTCATAATACATATGAAAGTCTTAAGATTTGTGTCGATCTTAAACATTTTAAAGGTGATTGGGCATGTATATAGATTGACCTTAAGCTTATGTCATTTAGACACATATTGTTTAAATTAGATATCCATACTTTTTAACACGACATAGGAGGATATAAGTTTTTTAATCCTATAAAGGTTCTCTAATGTAGTTTAGCATTCGGTTAGAAAATATAAAGGTTTCTCTAATGCTATTTAGCATTTGGTGAGCGAAAACAAGATTTCTTTGTTGCAGTTTAGCATATGCAATTTAGCATAAAGTTGGAGCAATTGATACCTACAAACAAAGATGATACATATTAGATCATACAAGTACCATCCTAGTTTGTCACACTTCATTTTCCCATTCATGTTAGTAAGGTATTAGATATTCATGATTATATTGGACTTGTGTCACATATGACATATATGTTTGATATTTTTTAGTTTCAAATTGCAAGACGGAATGTTAGACTTTCATTATTTTTGAATCAAATGTTTTTAACTTTTAAATTTGGTAGCAATACAGTAGCGTGACTTAACTGAGTTTTAAACTAGTTTTTAAACTTAAAACAATACTACAATTAATTATTGTCCAAAGGGAAGAATGTTGGACCTTTTTTTACTTTTCCCATAAAGTTGAACAACATTTAACTGATATCAGTGTGAACTAGACCTATATTACACCCGTGATGGTAAAGCCCAATATGGAAGCTATATATAAAGGTTAAGGTCTCCTGCAGTTACTTTTATTATTCGTAAGCATACGGATTCTCTTACCCATTAAGATTGCTTATGTTTTGAGAAAACTGTAGAAAGACGTTAACCACATATCAATGAGCGATTCTCGTGAAAGTCCCGGAAGATTGGAGCTCGTTTTTGGCCACAGAAACTGCATCGGAAGCTAGAATGGAACCGAAATCAGGTATTCCACATTTTCTTCATTTATTTACCTTTCATGAACGATCCGGAATATGTAATAAAGTTTATGCTATGTGTTACAACACTTTTATCTAACTTTTATATGAGATGTCGTGTAAAACACTCTTATCTATATTCTATAATTCACATTTACTTTAGTGTCAATATATTTGTATTAGAAACATGTTTAGATGCATTTTTTGATGTCTCACAAAAAAAGTAAATGCTTCTAGAATCTGAAAATTAATATACTCTTGAATTATTGATCGGATGTTAAAGATGAGAGATTGAATTAATGAAAACATTAAATGATTAATAGATGGTGGACATAGTAACTTATTTTGGTATGATAATTAATGTAATTTGGGAGAATCATATAAAAGACTTGGGTTGGCTTCAACTAGACACGTAATGCTTGACAAAGATAGAATCGGATAAAAATAGAGTGAAAGAGATAATCTGATGCGATAAATTAGAAATACAAGGTTTCTCTTCTGTTAGAGTAAATTTTCCTAGTTATAAACTAGATCCCAATGCATCTAAATCAATAATACAATTAAAACATAAATCAAGAAGAGTTACAAATAAATCTTGTTTGGAAGTGATTAAGGAATATTACGAGAGGATTAGTGGTTTGACTTGGTCTAATCCAGATTCAATTTGCTAAATGCATCATTTATCTTCTGATTTCTAAAGAACAAAAGACACATTCAAGGGAGACTCCAATCTCATCTTTCAACTTTGTAAACTCGCACCATAAATCATTAACCATCTATAATTTCATTGCTAATTCTCTATGCGACAGCTTCTATTCAGAAAAAGATTGGCCAAGAATAGTGGAATAGGCTAGAAACGGAAGGACAAATACTTCTCAAAATTGTATTCAGATATGGTGTGTATGTAATTTGAAGAGAAAAAAAACTAAAATATTTCAAAAAGTCTCTGGGATTGGGGTATCTTCATCTTTAAAATTTTGAATTGGATTAGAAAAATAATCATATCTAATGTACCAAACTTGCACAAAAATAAAACCCAAATGGAATTTACGTGATGATGGAAGAACCTGAAGACTCAACACCAAATTTTCATATGCGTTTTCACTTGCTGGAGTCCTCGCTTCTTAATGATCGTCTTCAAGTCATGCTAAAAATCTCAGTAAGTCAGTTTGAAAAATTGACCAATTAGATATGTTTGTTAGTTGCTCTGAAAGTTTTATTTAGCTACTTTAGTCTTGTGGTGGCTTGTTTTCCATGGGCTTATATCCAATAATTAAAAGATCTAACCGATTCAGCAAGTTTTATTGCAACAAATCTAAATTGTTTAAGTTTGTTGTTTAGTTCTTAACTTTTCAGTTCTATTATTTTAATAACTCTTGTTGTTAAAAACTGATCAGTTTATTAATTAATCTATCAATTTTTGTAAATTAATAAATTCTTATAAATTAAAATATATCAATTAATTTTTATTTAACAATCTCTTTTTTCAATTAAACTTTAAATATTTAAATGGTTAAGGACAATCTCTTTCAATCATATTTTAAATTCTTTAATATTATTTAATCTTTAACTAATTTTATAAATGTCTAACACCGGTTAAGCCTTTTAAATTTTAAACATCTTGTTTTACTAGTTTAACTTATCGTCTGATTTTTAAAACCTTGCTTATATCTATTGTATTGCCTTGTGACTTCATTTAATCTTATTTTTTATTTAAAAAACTCTATAATTATGTAAGCATTAGGAGCGTGAAATTTTATCCGAAAATAAATTTTGAATTAGTAAAATTTCATTTCTTTTTTAAATGAATTATAAATGTTTTGGTTCTTAGAATAAAATCCTAACATGGTAATTCATGCTAATTTCTCTTTCCTCTCCCCATTAATCCATACTAAAAGAAATGCAGTTAACGCTTTATTATTGAACAAATGATTTCCATGATAACTAGACCACTGAATCCTTCACCTATCAGATTTTGAATCTTACACGGTTTAAAACAATTTTAAAATCTAATCAAAGAATTCGACCAACGGTAATAAAAATTTAATTTTTGTTAACTTGTTGAAAAAAGATTATAGAAACTTAAAGAAATGTACAGAAACACATTAAGAGACTGATATACCTTGCCCAAAAATCTTGACATATGAGAACACAGTAATTGACGCCACTTACATCAAAGACTTTCTTCCCAATCTATCTCATCACCCTGAATTTAAAAGTTTGTTCCAACTCAAAATCGACTATGGGGTAAAAGTATTTCTTAAAGGAGCCAAAAAATGGAATTTTACTTTATAAAGAATAGGAGAAGAGTCTTCCAAAGATTTTTATTAAGGATGATAGTCTAATAACACTGGTTGCTAGGATTTGACGCCAAAAAAAACTTGTTGCAAGCATAAAACAACGATGGTCAAATATTGACCGGACAATTTTGAAGAAAATATGCTTGATATTGAATCATTTACTGGTATATGGCAATACTTGAAAGGATATCCACCTAAACGGAGATATCTAGTACGTGGATTCCTTACAAAGTCGTCTTAGCTCCTAACACATGCATTTGAATTTGGTGACGCTACCGTACAAAAGCAGAAGTAAAATTCACCTGTTGCCGATTTCGCTGGAAAACATGAAACGACTGTACACGTTTGGCGACTTTTTTTTCTCTAAATGACTGCAGTATAAGAGCAAATGACAAAATTACAAAAGCCGGAACTATGGCTGAATTTGGCACTACAACAAACAGTGTATTTAACGACGATTTCAATTATCGCTAAAGAAAAAAAAATTATCGCTGGTTCAGCCGGATTCTGACGAGGCTGTACGTTGCCGTTTGGATCCATGGAAACAACTATTGAACACGAGAATTCTG
>JANIIA010000191.1:10325140-10343851 GCA_027478495.1 Erythroxylum alaternifolium | reverse complement strand
ATATGTTTAATTAGTTAATGCTAATTTTAAGACAACGAATATCTAATTAAAAAATTAAGATTTATTCATCACTCCTAAAAAGATAGATAATTATTCATAAAAAGTAATTATTGAACTATAGACACATTGACTATCTAAAATATTAAACACATATATTTATTGCAATACAATAGATTATTATTAATTTTATTATAATTTATCTAATTTAAAAATTTTTAGATACTAAATAGTAAAATTTTACAAAATTTAAATTATTTCATAAATATAAAAATGATTAATTTAATAAATTTAAATAATATCATATATAGAGCTACATCCATTATAATTTAACATATGATATATTTTCTGATGAAAGTAATTCCAATTTTTAGATATATTAATTTAGTTAATGTTAATTTTGAAGGTTATAAATGTCTAATTATAAAATACAAGTCAATTCACAAATATTGAAAATGGTTGGTTACTTTTGAACTAATTTTTTTGAAATAAATACACATTAATTATTTAAAATATGAAAAATATACATTTACTTAACATTACCAAAGTATTCTTAAATTTTTAATGTACTTTAGTCATTTTAACTTGAGTATAATAAATATAAGATAATAAATTTATATTAAAACTCAAAATCAATTTTCAAGTGTTGAAGATGGACAATTGTTAGTAATTTTTAATTATTTTGAAATAAATGCATATTAACAGTCTATAATACTAAAATTGCACATTTAATAAATTTAAATATTTCAATAAAACATTATACAAAATTCATATACATGTATATATATATATATATATATACATGTGTATATATATATATATATAGACACACACACACGTGGAGAATTAAACTATTTTTTATTACAAGTTAACACATGCAATAAAGATTGAAGTAAAATATAAAATATTAAAAATATGTATTTATATGAAAATTATTACATTTATTGAAATTTATGATAAGGTAATATTTATGACTATTCTTCAAAAAATGAATTTAATTTTAAAATGCAAAACTTTAAACTTTTTATAACAATTAACACATAACACAAAATGAAAAATTCAGCATATATTTATAAATACCATTTATATTTCTACAACTAAAGAAAATATGACAATTTTCTGTGCTTTCATATAAAAAAGTAGAAACTTTATATTATTATTTAATAATAATCATAAATAAATTATATTCAATTGTTTCGACTTTCTTAATAAAGTATAATTACTGAAAATAGAATTAATTACTTTTCATATGCAATATGCAATATAAAAATATTATAAAATTAAAATTTATTTGTATAAAGTATTATACTAATTAATTTTATATAAATTATAATTGATAGTGAATCATTGTAAATAAAATATTAATGACCTCGCAAAAATATTATAATATTTGTATTACTAAAATAATAATCAAGAAGATTATAGTATTTTAATTTAAATAAAATATAAAACAGTATAAAATACCGAGTTTAATTCTTGCATATATAATTTAAAACTTAATATTTAGCTTCAATCCACTACAAAGGTGTTTGAATATTTAGCCATGCCCAAACTCTTCTATAAAAAAGTGGTGAACAGGGAACCTTTCATTTTCATGACCCGTTTTGTTATATAGCTAGACATAGCGTTATTCTATAACTTATTTTATTTTCGTATGGACCATGACTTGCAGCCTTCGGGAGGGGATGTTTTCCTGAGGCAGCGGCGTCAGAATTCTACCGATCATAACAACGTTCCATCTGTCAGTTAGTCACATCTGTAATATGGTTGACATGGCAGTCCTAGCTGATATTTCAATGATAAAGTTCTTACTCAAATAGGGTCTTATGCTGCCATGTCTTAGAACTGACCTATTCAGCTTCTTGACACGATTAATTTTAAGAATAATTAATTTGTAAGAAATAATAACATGATCATTATTTTAGTAATTTTTATAGTCACCATATTAATTACTTTTTATATCAACAAATAACTTTTATAATATAAAAGACTATTTTAGTCTATAATAATCATGAATGACTAATCTTTTTTCTTTTAACAAACTCTCAATCTTACTAGTAAATCAAAAATTAAATTTATTTACCAAGTTTTCTTACTTTATACATATACTAAGAACCGAATGTTAGCAAATGGAAATTAGCAGAGATACGAGCTGAGTGTTCGTTAAATTGCTGTTTCACATTGATTGACTACGTCAAGGTTTTCATTATTGGTTTTAATTAATATAGCACATATCTCAAGGCTAAGTGTCTGCTGACGTAACAACTACATGAGAACCCATTGTTTTCAGCCCTCAGATCTTTTGTGCCATGTACCTGGCCCTACTCTGTCCCATGACATTTCAACCATCCATTTTTATAGGGCCCATATAAATGGATGGTTGAGATGTCATGAGACAGAGCAGGGCCAGGGTACATGGCACAGAAGATCAGCCCCCTTGTTTTCAGGGTTAAACATCAAATTAATTATACTTACCGCAACTGCAAAAGGAAAAAAAAAAGAAAAGGAAAACGATTGAATTTAACGACAGAGATGAAGAAATTGCAAGTGTACGTAGAGAGGTCAGCTTTTGTTGGAAAGTCAATGATATCCCATTAAAAATGGGACAAATATGTAATTTATTATCAGTAGGATTTTAGTTTACTTAAATACGTTAATATAATCCTAGGCCACTTTTGTATAAAGTTGTATCCTCTGTGTTACTGATTGATGATTTTTCAATTTAAAGACACATCTTTTTTTTAATCGTATCAGAATAGGAAACAATACCTTAGTTTTTTAACCAACTCCAAACTTTTTTTCTTGTTTTTTACTTTATCCGTTTTCTTTTTTCATGGCAAACGAGTAGGTTACAGATGGGGCAAACTAGGTGCCACCAATCCTTATTTACTCCATCATTTTGATAATCCAGGAATGATTCTTGTGTCCAAACCTCTCAATGGAGATAATTATTCGACCTGATGTAGAGCCATGGTCATCTCTTTGAAGGTGAAATCAAAATTAGGTTTTAGTGATAGAAACACCAAAGCGTCGTCTGCTGCAACAAACTCGACAGAATATGCATTGTGGAAAAAATGCAATGATATAGTTCTGTCTTGGATTCTAAATTCTCCCACACCAGATATTGCAGTTAGTTTTATTTTTTTCAACCACAGCTCAAGAAGTATGGGAAGATCTTCGAAGTTTTTTTTCTCAAAGCAATGCCCCGCATATTTTTCATATTGGGAGAGACATTGCTTGTCTTGCTCAAGTCAGATGACTGTTGTAGTATACTATACAAAGCTTAAAAAATTATGGGATGAACTGGGTTCCGATAATGACACTGTTTGCTCTTGTGGAGCAGATAATAAAAGACGCAAACCGATGCAATTCCTTATGGGATTGAATGAGTCCTATAGTGCTATTCGAGGACAGATTTTGTTGATGAATCCACTGCCTGATGTTGCACAAGCCTACTTTGCCATTATACAAAAGGAAAAGCAAAGATATTTGGGGGTTGTACGTGAGATAACAAAAACTTCAGCCGTGGTTCTTTGAAAGGATGAACCGATAGCTCTCACTGTTCGACAGAAACAAGGTTCTTCGCACTCCAACTCATCCAATTGAAGGCCTTTGCATTACTCTTACTGTGATCGAGACAATCATGTGCGAGAAAAATGTTGGAGGCTGAATGGGTATCTGCCAGGACACCCAAAACACACACGAGCCAAGACTAATCAAGGAGGCACTTATTTTAAGCATAACAATAACTATCAACCTTCAGTCAATCAAGTTAAGGATGGCCCAACGCTATAGGAAATGCAGTCGGTGACAAATAACCTCTCTGATTTGCAAATTCAGCATATATCATCTATTATTCATAGTCAAGGAATATCTCATTCTACCAATCCTAAGGTTGATGCCTCTTTAGGTTTGTCACAAACATTGATACAATTAGTCATCGATAGTGGTGCAATAGACCATATTACTTCATCTTCAACTTTACTTGTCAATAGTATTGGGAACACTTTCCTGCCACCAGTTATTATGCCAAGTGGAGAACAAGCTTTAATTACTTCTACTGGAAATTTACCTTTGAATTATGTTATAACTTTGAAGAATGTGCTTGGTGTGCCATCTTGTAAGGTAAATATGATTTTTGTGAGTAGTATTACACGAGATCTCAATTGCTCAGTGACTTTTTTCCCCTCATTGGTGTATTTTGTAAGGCTTGATGACCAAGACGACGATTGGTTTGGGTGAACAATAAGATGGACTTTGCCACTTGGTTGCAATGACAATAAAAACACCTAAAGACAAAATTCAATTTGCAACAACCATTATTGGCCATTCATCTTGTTCTCAAGTCCCCTCCTCCACCAATTTGTGGCATCATAGATTGAGGCACTTATCTTCCTCTAGACTAGATTTTATGGCAAAATTTCTTTTGAATTTTCCTTTTAAAACCAATGATCCTTGTGATGTTTGTGCCCTTGCTAAACAACATCGGTTCCATTTTTTACTAGTTCCATTAAATCTATTAAGCCTTTTGAATTAATTCATTGTGATATTTGGGGTCCTTATAAAATTCCTTCCCTCTCTAGTGCTAGATATTTTTTAACTATGGTAGAGGATTATTTTAGATTCACTTGGGTTTTCTTTATGCATCACAAAAGTGAAACACAATTTTTGCTTACAAAATTTTTTTCTCTTGTCCAAACTTAATTTAATGCTTTTATAGCCAACATTCGGGTGGACAATGGAGGGGAGTTTTTTTCTATACAGGAATTTAAAAAAAAAGGCACAACTTATCAACATTCTTGCGTTTACACCCCCAACAAAATGTATAGTAGAGTGCAAACATTGACATATTCTTGAGTCAGCATGTGCCCTTAGCTTTCAAGCCCATCTCCCTCTATGTTTTTGGGCAGAATGTGTTTCCACTGCCGTCCATATCATTAACCGTTTGCCCACACCACTCCTTTCTCACCACACTTCTTTTGAACGACTTTATGGAAAAATCCCTTCTTATTCTCGTCTTAAGGTTTTTGGATGTCTTACATATGCTACTGATGTCAATGTTTCTCACAAATTTGCTCCTCGAGCCAAACATTGTGTTTTTCTTAGGTATCTAATTGGACAAAAAGCTTACAAACTTTATAACCTTACCACCCATCAAGTGTTCACCAGTTGTGATGTTGTTTTCCATGAAAATGTTTTTCCTTATGAATCCATTTAACATACCACCATAAACACAAATTCAGAACCTCTTGTTCCTATTGCTATACTGGATCATCCTTCTTCTTCAGACATTCTTCCAACCTTCCCTAACCACCACCTCTGGACCACGTCTCACCCACTAATCCTACGTTGACTTTATGTCATTCTCAAAGATCTCAGGTTCCTCCATTATCTTTACAGGATTATGTTTGCAACAAGTGATGTTCTCAAAACCATTGTTATCTTTGTTTTCTGGTTCACAAAAGGTACTCGATATCCACATTGTAAGTTTCTCTCTTATCATCATTACTCACCGCAACATCTTCCATTTATTGCTACTAATAGCCAGGATATTGAGCCTACCTCTTATGATGAAGCAACTTCTCATCCGCTTTGGCAAGAAGCCATGCAAACTGAACTGGCCGCTTTAGAAGCTAACAACACTTGCTCTCTCACTTCTCTTCCTACTGGCAAGAAACCTATTGGGTGCCGTAGGGCTTATAAAATCAAGCGTAACTCAAATGGTACCTTTAAGAGTTATAAAGCTTGCTTGGTTGCAAAAAGCTACATACAATTATAAGGTATTGATTATCATGACACTTTTTCTCCCATTGCTAAAATGATTACTCTCTGCTGTTTATTAGCCTTGGCAATTAACCAGAATTGGTCTCTTTATCAACTTGACATTCACAATGCTTTTCTCCACTGTGAACTTCACAAAGAAATCTATATATCTTTGCCTTCTAGTCTTCAGCGACAGGGGGAGAATCTAGTGTGCCGCCTTAATAAGTTGTTATATGGCTTAAAGCAAACATCCTATCATTGGTTTGCTAAGTTCTCTACAGCTATCCAAGCTACTGATTTTGTTCAATGTAAAGTAGATTACTCATTGTTTACATGTCGAAAAGGTAAATCTTTTACAACTCTATTGATATATGTTGATGACATCCTTATTACAGGTAATGATCTCACTGTTATTCTTGCTTCTAAACAATTTCTTCATAATCGTTTCCGGATTTGGGTGATTTAAAGTATTTTCTGGGCATTGAAGTCTCTAAATCAAAGAAAGGCATTTATATCTCTCAATGAAAATACACTTTGGAAATTTTAAAGGATGGTGGATTTTTAGGTGCTAAACCCATGAATTTCCTTATGGAACAAAACACAATGCTCTCATATGAAGTCTAGGTCTTTAGAGATCAATCTTAATATAGGCGACTTATTGGATGACTAATTTACTTGAACATCACTCGACTAGACATTAACTATTCAATACATGTGTTGAACAAATTTATAAATGCACTACATAGACCACATATGGAACCTACATTATGGGTTCTTCAGCATTTGAAGAATAATCCAGGACAAGCTTTGTTCTTCCCATCTCACAATGATTTATCTTTACGAGCCTTTTGTGATTTGGATTGGGCGGGATGTCCAACCTCCCATAGATCAACCATAGGTTATTGTGTTATTTTGGGACCATCTTTAATTTCTTGGTGAACAAAGAGACAGAAAACTGTATCCCTTTCTTTGGCAAAAGCTGAGTATAGAGCTATGACAGGTACATGTTATGGGTTATCTTGGTTGCATTCATTATTGAAGGATTTATGACTATTGCTTCTAAAGACAGCACTATTTTATTGCGATAATAAAACAGCCTTACACATAGCAGCCAATCCCTTTTTTCATGAAAGAACTAGACATATAAAGATGAATTTTCATTTTATTCGTGAGAAAATTCAAGATGGTTCTATCATAAACAAACATCTTTCATTAACTGATCAATTTGCTGATGTGCTCACCAAGCCATTAGGGAAGGAAACTTTTTCAAAGATGATACGCAAGTTGGGAGTTTTTGATATTCAATCTCCAAATTGAGGAGTGCTGGAAAGTCAATGATATCCTATTAATCATAGGACAAATACGTAATGCATTATCTGTAGGATTTTAGTTTTCCTTATACATTTAGAATTCCTTAAATACGTTAGCATAATCTTAGGCTGTCTCTATATAAAGCTGTATCCTTTATATTATAGATTTAGGGTTTTTCAATTCAAAGACAAATACCTTTTCTTTTCTTTTCAGCTTTGAGGCTGCTCAAACCATGGAATCATGTTTATTGCTTTGTTTGGAAACCAAGAGTTACTTGGGAGCATACACAATCTATAACTTTGAGCATACACCATCTTGAAGTAGCATTCTACGTCACCTAATTTATATAATTATCATCATTTTGTAGCTTGTAAGACTTGTATCGTGCCTTTTGTCTTATTATTTGATTAAATTTCATGGAGATCTTACTAAATCAATTAAAAATTTCATAGCGTACACATAATATATACAAAAATCCTCCTCTTGTGTAGTCTCACTATTCTTCTCTCATGTGATCTTACTAAGAAAATTAGGAAGAGTATAATTATCAACGTAATATACATAAATTTATAAAACCATTTTCTCCTTACATATTAAGAATCTTGTTTAATGGAAAAGTAACTTTATCTTCCTACTATTAGGTAACTTTTGGAATTAAATATTGAGTATCCAACCTTATTTTAAGACTTTTGGTCATTGTAGACACTTTTATGATTCAAGCGAATGACAAATTGACAAGATGGATAAAGCTTTTGTAGGGGGAGATACAACCTTATAGGGTGCTATACGCCAGTTTCTTTAACTTACAAGATCGTGTATATAAACCATGTAAGCAATATGCTTGTGTTCTCAACTTACACGGTCGTGTGGATCAACAATTTACATCTTTAGAATCGTATGAAGAAGAACATTAAGAGCAAAGACATAAACGGTCATATACACACTGATGTTCATAACATACACGACCGTGTGTGACGACCATGTATCTCTTTATGACCATGTACATTTGTGAGTGAGGTGTTGCAAAAGAGATACAATCATTTACTCGGTCATTTATGTGACTTTATATGGTGTAAAAAAACTTATCTCATGATATAAAAGAGAAAAACATGTAAGTTTTACATATAAGGGTAGCTATAACATCCAAAAGTGAGAAAAAAACAGAAAGAGTAGTATTCTCATCCTTTTTTATTGTATTTGGGATTGGTTTGAGAATTTGTTGATTATTACATCAACTTTGGTTTCAATTATGAAACTTTGTGAGTCAATTTGTTGTTGTGGGTGAGAAATTAAACTTTGTAAATCCTTATTTGAGTTTATTAGATTTGCTTATCAGTTTGACCCATAATTTTCCCCTCTACATTGGATGGCTTTTTTAATGTAAATGTTATTGTTTTTTTCATTATTAAATTTCTTATTCTCATACCGGTTTGTTAGTTAAAGTTGAAGAGTATTTTTGTTGTTGATATTTGGTTGAACTTTTAGAGAATTGTATTATTGTCTCTTAATAAGTAGTATCAGAGCCGTTTATGATGGAAGGTGAAAACAACTTTGTGGTCAAGTTGATTTTAACAAACTACTCTATTTGGAGGCCCATGATAAAGGACCTTTTGTATTGCAAAGATGAAAGATCCTATTGATGTGGACAAAGGTGTGAAGGATAATGTTAATTAAAACCTGAAAGATGTCAGATGAAGAATGGGAAAGGATAAAGCAAAAAACTTTGGACATAATTAGACAATAGATTGATATCGACAAATTCAACCATGTGTCTCAAGAAACGGATCCTTTTGAGTTGTAAAAAAAGCTAAAAGGACTCTATGAAAGGAAGATTGGCCATAACAAGGCTCCTCTAATTAAAAGGCGTATGAACTTGAAATTGAAAGATAGAAAATTTGTGTTAGAACATCTAAGTGATTTCTAAGATATAATCATCAAGTTTACTATAATGAAGATCATTCTTGATGACTAAGTGTAAGTTTTGTTCTTGTTAAGTTTGTTATCAGATAGATGAGAAATGCTAGTGGTGGTGATTGGCAATTTAGCTCGTGAAGGTGTGCTCTCTTTAGATGTAATCAAAGAGAGTATGTTCAATGCAGAAATCAAAAGAAAAATGATGGGAGTTGATAATGTGCAGGCTTTCCTGGTCAAAATCAGGGTAAGGAAGAACAACCCAAAGGGCATGACAAGTCTAAAAACTTATCAAAGTTTTAATAAAGACATGAAGATAGGTCACTATTGTGAAAAGTCATGACATATTAAGAGGTTCTATTATAAGTGGAAACGTGACATGAAAAGCAAGATCATTAGAATGATAGAGATGATAAGAATATAACTACAACAACTTAAAGCATGGATGATGAGATGTCCCTAGTTTGTGTGATAAGTGAATGCTTTCATGTTAGTAATTTAGGTTCTGAGTGGCTGATTGATACGAGAGCTTCTTATCATTGTTTTCTAAAGGTGAAATACTTCTCAAACTATAAGAGTGGAGACTTTAGGAGTGTAAAGATAAGAAATTAAAGTTTCACCATGATTGTCAGTATAGTTGATATTTAAGTTTAGACAAACATCAAATGATTACTGACTGTAAGAAATGTACGACACAACCCCATTCTAAGGCTAAATCTCTTATCAGCTATGTATTATATTAATAAGGATATTAGCACATTTTCAAGGATATGGAGCTGAAACTGTCTAAAGGAGCAATGATTGTTGCTCGAGGAGAGTTATGTTGCATATTGAATAAGATACACTTAAAGGTGTACGGTGGTAGAGAAGTACATATAGTTGAAAATGAAACTTCTCTAAATTTGTGGCATCAATGATTAGGACACATGAGCTAGAAGGGATTAAAATTGTTGATTGGCAAATACCTTATCCCAGTTAAGAACACACTACGACTTAATCCTTGTGATCATTGTTTGGATGGAAAGTAACGTAAAGTCTCTTTCAATAGAAGATCTTCAAGGAAGTGGGAGATATTAGAGTTGATGCATTCAGATGTCTGTGACCCTATTAAGGAGGAGTCATTAGGAGGTAATAAATATTTTGTTACATTTATCGATGATGCTTTAAGGAAGATTTGAGGGTACATGTTGAACTCAAAGAGTTGAGCATCTGAACTTTTCAGAAGTTTCATGTCATGGTAGAAAGGGAAGATGAAGTACCTGTAAATAGATAATTGAGGTAAACATACTTCTAAGGTTTTTGAAGATTACTGTACATCATATGACATTAGACATAAAAAGACATAACTAGGGACTCAACAACATAATTATATTGTTGAGATGATGAATAGAGCAATTACGAAGAAGGTTTGTTGTATGCTTAAAATATCTATGTCGTCAAAGACATTTTAAAGTAAAATAGTCTAAATGGTAATCTACTTGCTTAATCGAGCCTCCTCAGTTCTATTAGATTTTGATATTCTCGAAAGAGCATGGACTAGTAAAAATATCACAAATCATCATCTGAGAGTTTTTATCTACAACGTATTTAAACACATACCTTATGATCAAAGAGAGAAACTTGACTCAAAGGCAATACCTTGCATCTTTGATATATATGGTGGTGATCAGTTTGACTTTAGACTCTATAACCTAGAGAAGCAAAAGTGGATAGGAGCAGGAATGTGATATTCGTAAGGCATGATACTGAAGATGATGTTATTGAGGATAATGAGTAGGGGAGCAACTAGATTCAATAACTAGTGATACACAACTTTGAAGATTGACAAGATAAGAGAAAAGGTCTTTTACAAGGTATCTAAGTGTAGAATACTCATTAGTTATTGTTGAGGGCGAGCTTGAGAATGTGCAATAGGTTGCATCTTGTGAAGAAAAAGATCTCTGGCTTGAAGTTATAAAGGAAGAGATAAATTCTCTAAAGAAGAATGATACATATAAGCTTGTGAAACTTCCAAAAGGTAAAAAGGCACTGAAGAATAAGTGAATGTTCAAGATAAAGAAAGATGGTGGCAAGCTAGTAAAGCACAAGGTTAGTGGTGAAAGGGTTCGGTCAAAAAAAGGATATAGATTTTGATGAAATCTTCTCAACAGTGGTCAAAATGACCTTAATTGGAGCAGTTTTGGGTTTGACTGTCTGTTTAGATCTTGAACTTGAACAATAGGATGTTAAAAATATTTGAAAGAAGAGATATACATAGAGCAGCCAGGAGGTTTCACAACTAAGGGCAAGGAAAATCTTGTTTGCAAGTTGAAGTAAAGTCTATATAGGTTAAAATAATTTATAAGGCAGTGGTATCAAAAGTTCGGTTCTTTTATGACAGTTCATGTTTATAAATGAACTTAAATCGATGCTTGTGTATATTTCAAGAATTTCATAGGAAAGAATTTCATCATTCTTCTTCTATATAATGATGATATGCTAATTGTGTGTAAAAATGTTAAAAGAATCCAAAAAATGAAGGAGGATTTGTGTAAATATTTTGATATGAAAGATTCTGGACCTACAAAGTATATTTTAGGTTTAGAGATAATTCGGGACAAGAAGAGGGGGAGATTGTGGTTTTCTAATAAGAAATATAACAAGTGCTAGAAAGGTTCAATATGAAGCATGTCAAGCTAGTTAGCATGCCACTGATACCTCACTTTAAGTTAAGTAAGTATGCATGTCCCTTAATAGAAAAAGAGAAAGATGGTATGTCCTCTGCTCTATACTCATCTGCACTGGGGTCTTTGATGTATTCAATGGCTTCCACAAGGTCATATGTCGCACAGGTTGTTGGGATAGTGAGCAAATTCTTATCAAATCGTAGGAAGGTTCATTGGGAAGCGGTAAAATGGATTCTGAGATATTTGAGAGGCACGTCAAAGTGGATTTTGTGTTTTGGTGATGGTGAGCTTGATAGAAGAAAATTCATTTTAGGTTTTCTCTTTAAATTTGGTTTTCTGTTTAAATTTGCAAGGGGAGCCATCTCATGACAATCCAAGCTAAAAAAATGTGTGGCTTATTTATAACTGAAGCGGAGTATGTAGTCATAGTGAAAGCTTGTAAGGAGATGCTCTGGCTAAAAATGTTATTTCAAGAGTTAGATGTGAAGCAAGAAGACTACGTAGTATTTTATGATAGTCAAAGCGCTACTGAATTGAGCAAAAATATAATGTATCATTTCCCACACAAAGAATATTGATGTCAGATATCTTTGGTTAAGGACTGTGATTGAGGAGCAACAATTGATGTTGAAAAAGATTCATACAAACATGAATGGTACTGATATGTTGACTAAAGTTGTTCCTGAAAGCAAACATAAGCTATGTAGTAAACTTGCCAGGATGTTTCTCAAGTAGATGTTAGAGAATAATATCTTCCCCATAATTGGGCTGGAGGGGGAGATTGTTGAGTGTCTCATCTTATTTTGACACTTTCGGTAATCATAACTACCTTTTATAATTTGTAAAGATGACGAACAAGTGAAGACAAGATGGGTGAAACTCTTTTGTGGGGAGATACAGCTGTGCAAGGTGCTACACATTTGTGTCCTTAACTCACACAACTATGTAAGCAACACGCCCTTATTCTTTACTTACACAGTCGTGTGGATTGATGATGTAAATCTCTGAAACCATATGAAGACGAATGTAAAGAGCGAAGACATGCACAATCATATATATGTTGGTGTTCATTACATATAGAATTGAGTGCGACAACTGTGTATCTCTTTGTGACCGTGTACATCTGTGAGTGAGACGGTGCTGAAGAGATACGGTCACTTACAGGGTCGTATATGTGACCGTGTACAGTACATAGAAATTTATTCGTGATATAAACGAAAAAAATATGTGGGTTTTACATGTGCGTGCGAACATAACATCCAAAAGTGAGAAAAAAATTGAGAGAAGGTAAATAGTATGTATTCTCATTCTTTTTTGATTATTTTTGTGATTGGTTTAGGAGTTTGCTACTTTTACGTCAACTTTGATTTCAATTATGAAACTTTGTGAGACAACTTATGGTTATGGTGTGAGAGTTCAAACTTTGTAAATTCTTATTTGAGTTTAGTAGATTTATTTGTCCGTTTGACCCACGATTTTTCTTTTTAAACTGGATGGTTTTTTTGTGTATTTCTTGATGTTTGTTTTATCATTAAGTTTCTTATTCTCTTATTGATTTGTTATTTAAAGTTAAATAATATTTTTGTCGTTAATATTTAGTTTATCTTTTAGAGAATTGTATTCTTAATTAAAAAATGCCTTTGGTACTATATTATAAAAGTGACCGAGAAACTTTGCGAAACTAACAGGAAATTTCTATTTTTTAAAATTAAATTTGTATGTTGTAGAAATTATGGTAGCAAGAATTAACTTCCAACCTTAATTAATATTTCAAGTTAATCTAAGGGACATTGAAGAGAACGGGTGCATTTATTTCATATAGCCCAAAAGCTTTGGATGATTATGCATTAGAGACGACGTTCATGTGGTGGAAGCAATTGCACACCCAAAATCGATTCAAGAGATCATGGTCGTCGTCTGCCATTTTTAATTAGCCAATTCAAAGAAGCTTGTCTAGTGTAGCGATGGGAAAACGTAATATCTGGCTAGGCTTAATCTCTCGTTGAATCCTGCAGTTTCCCCAAAAATCAGGATCAGCCGTTGCTGCTTGATGGTACAGTTAGAAAGCAAAGCCAAAAATAGACAAATACCTTGTTTTCCATGGACATAGAGTTAATTCTTGGCCGGCCATTTTGTATATACAGGACCACTTGACCGACAGATCAAGAACCTCTGGCAATGATTCGGTAGCAAATAAATCTGAAATGCTTGGAATAACCATGTCATCCCCATCAAGGATACCCAAAAACAATATTAATTCGAATCAAGTGAAAATAAAAGAGAAAGATAAATTATGAGATTCACAATATTTTTCAAAAACTGCGATCTAAAATTATTAGGTACACTCATAACACCATTACACCAGGCTAATATAATGAAATGCTAATCTCATTTATTACGATAATTTATATAAGGCAAGCGTTTCCAGTATATCTAACGTTTTTTTTTTTAAAACTGTTAAGCAACAGAAAAGAACTATTTCCTTATAACTACTGCTTAACTACTGCTTCCTAGTTCCATTATTGAACATTAGATACCGATTGCAATTGTTTTAGTTGTCTACATGGGCAACTACGTGTTCAACTCAAAGGTAGCGAACCATCATATCCCGTCTTCTTTATAGCAATGTTATCTTTCCGTATATTTTGGTTTCTTTCGGAAAATCCAAAAACCTACCATAAATATGTAATTAAGATAAATATTTTAAAAAGGGATCCAAAGCTAAATGGATAACTCAAGAAATTTAAAGTTTAAGATATTATTAGACTATCATAAAATCTGTTATAATTTAAATAAAATTAAAAATTTGAAATATGATTAAAAGAGAATTTTAAATTGATTTATTTTAATTTATAAAAATTGATTAATTTATAAAATTGACTAATTAACTAATAAATTTGTTGGTTTTTGATAATAAGAATTATTAAAGTAAATCAAACAAAAAAATTAAAATTCAACCCGAAAATTTAGGCTGTGTTTGGATCTGCAGTGTGGTGGAGATAAGTACTTATTCACCACAGTTTTCAAACACAGTTACATGTTTGGTTCTGCGGTAAATAACCGAAGGTTGGAGAAAAGTGCGGTGTCATCGCAGAAATCAATAAGCATAAAGATGGTTGTAGTAAGAAACTGCTTTTTTGGTAGAAATTTTACTTTCCATTAATAATCTTCACTACAAATATTATTTTTCATTATACTCTTAATTAATATGATTAATAATATATTTTTATGAAATAATTTTATTTACAAAATTTATTTTATTTATATTTTCTTATTTTAATTTAATATTTTATTATTTATAATTTTAAATTTATATGACTAATAATATATTTTTAATTATTTATACAAAATCAATGAATTTTTTAGTTATTTTATCTCTTTTCAGTAACCGCAATAGCACTTATTAAACACCCATTTTTACATTTCAGCAGTTACCAAAACAGCAATCCCAAACATATAAGTACTTATTGAAAATAAATACTTATCATTTTAGCATATTGATTTCAGCGGGTTGTCAACTGTCACGTCTCTCCAAATCAAGTCTTAATTAATTCAAGATTTTTACGGTTCAACTGATTGAATTTTTTAATCATTGATTGACTAAGTTACATAAGATCACCAACATTTACGGGGAAAAGAAAGTAAATACCTAAAAAGGTTTAGTTAGTAGTAAAGAAGCACATCAATATTTTTGATCTACCATGCTCATATATGCAAAATAAGTTTTATAATAAATTACAGAAAACTGTTGATGCCCGAAAAGCTAGCCAATCTAATCTAAATGCAATTTCATATTTCTTTTTCATTTATAAAAGATGATGCACTCCCATTCAAAAAATAAAGAATATGAAATGAAATATTACATCCCTTACTAATTTGGTCGATAATAATCTCTTTTTTCTTTTTCTTTTGGAAAAGGATTAGTTCATTTTATCTATATTTACAAGAAGTTTGTGACACTGACTAGAAGACAAGGGGTCAAGGACGCATATCCTTGTATCATTCATCTAAGCGTTTCTCCATTTCGCTAATGGGTTTTGTTGCTCTCCAACAGTACGTTAAGTTATATCCTATCCCTTCTTTTCTTTCTGCTGGTCGCAGATCACAGTCCTCCAGGAACTCTCTTCGGCCACAATATTTTCTATTTGTAACTGATTGGTTTGAATGGATAACAAAGAAATAAAAGAGACAATAATATGCCAAAAGGTTAAGAGTTTCGATGGGAATTCTGACATGATTATTATCCGACCCTTACGATTATTATTTTAATTAATTATTCCTAGTGAACTTTGCTAACCCAAATTACATCATCATGATTTTTAATTATTTAACTGTTTAGTCTTCTTTAAATTAATGTATAAACCCGGATAACTTGTCATTGCAATATATTTTGTAAGGTTCAAACAGAGATTTTGCATTTGATGATATAGGCCCATAGCTAGGATTTGAGCAAATCTATCCACACATCTTTCAGAATACTACATGATGCGTACCTCCATTGGCATAACTTGATTTAGCCACTCATTTCTTCACCTTCGTGTTTCATTTATTTTGTGATTAATGTTTAATTAGAAATGCACCTAAGAATGGAAGACAAATGTTTAATCGTACATAGCGGCAGGTTAAGATAAAAATTACATTATATGATTAAAACTGATTATAACTTTCGAATCCTAGCAAAAGATAACGATTGCAAACTTAGGCAGCAGCTATTACACGATGCTTAACTCCCTGTCCAATTGCACATATACATTAAGTATGAGATACAATAATCATACATCCCTGGAAAGTCAAATGTCATTATTATGAATGCCCTACCGACACTTTGGATTCCCTTAAGTCGATTACCCACAAAAGTGTAAGCTAAATGTCCTTTTCGGCAACTTTGATTTTGTGTAGTTCCTACATTGAATTAATTCCATGCATATGTCGGTAGTAAAAGTGGCAGAACGCAACCAATTTGTTTCCCTGGTAACGGTTGTTTTCTCTTCAAATTAGGTGTCAGCCAATGAAGATCTAATGAGGTACTGCACAATTATGATGATCATGATTCATGATCGTCTATTTTACTTTAGTTTTTCGTTAGTTGATTGTAGGTTCCTTCACATTTATTTTGGGAATACTTTTTTACAATGACGGAATATGATTCAGATTTATAAATATATATTTAAATAGTATGACATTGTTTTAACTAATTTATTTTCGTTTAAATGATTCTTTTTTAATCAAGAAAAATGAAATCAAATCGATGTGAAAATACAGTCACTCAGCTATTACTTAATCTTCCTCACTTATAACTTATTATTTAACAATTTAAGGACTTAATTTCAAAACTCACCCAACTATTAGCTTAAGCCTTTTAAATATAAGTTAGGAGTTCATTTCAAGAACCATATGTTAATTTTAATATAAAATTTATGATAATCATGACGAGTTATTAAGGATACTTAATTGCAGAAACACATTTGAATCCACTAGAATACACTTATTGAGTTGTTGCGACTTTTTTGACTTGTGGCCTTCTAAGAGATAATTATAGGTTATCTGTCTTTTCTAACAATGAGGTAACAGAAAAGAAACCCTAATCGGTTCTCTTGGAGACTATAACCACTTATTTATATGTATAGTGTTTATTCCTAATATGCTCATCATAATTCTGAAATGTTACATTAGAGTTTCTATACATATAATACCCATAATTAGATGTTTTAGGCTTATTAACCTAAAACCTTAATAGATCACTTTTAATTTTAGGTCAAACCTTATAATAGCCTATGAAAAAAAAACCCCAATTAGTTCGCTTGGAAACTATAACCACTTATTTATATGTATAGTGGTTATTCCTAATTTGCCCATCATAATTCCAGAATGTTACATTAGAGTTTCTATAACTATAATACCCATAATTAGATGTTTTAGGCTTATTAACCTGAAGGGCACCCACAAACGCCCTAGAAGGATATGCAGATATTACCTAAGACATGACTTAAAACATATCAAAATAATACAGAGCGTAGCCAGAATTCAAACAACCAATTATTGTGTTTCCATGCATATTCAACTTTAAACATAATTTAAACAATACTCCGAATTCATTCACGTACATGTGTCAAGTCATCCTGAATTAAGGTTATTACATTACAAATCCTTAAACAAAACGGTACATATCTTAAGTTCAAAGATACTCTATATTACAATATTTACAAACATTTAACAAAATACATCATGTTTCATATTATACATATATACAAACCAAACATACATCTCCACACCAAACACATTCTTCGTAGGCCATCACGGTTGTTATTGTCCCAGTCTTCAAACCCGCCTATCTAAACCTACATGGGACTAAACCACTGTGCTACGCATAAAGCTGAGTGGGGAATAACTAAATCATACATAAACTGACAACTGTTTAACAGTTACCTAACATCCATATATACCAAATCAAAATATATCATAAGTAATCATTGAGGTTTCATATTAAAGAACAATTCAAATATAATAGATTTTAGAGCAAAATAAATTCTATCACTAGAGAATATTTCTCATGTTAATGCCAATCATTTAAGTATCAGAACAAATTGTACAATGTCAGAACTGATTATCACAATAGGGTATAAACCCTTCATATCAGAATAAGACTTGTATCAATTTAGAGTTTATCTCATATCAAATTTAAGTATCAAATCAAAATTTTGTTTATTTCAGAACTGAACATTTATCAGAATACAAAACAAGTTAGACTTCTAATCCTTTATACAGAAGTGGGTAACGGGACTAATACAGGAGATACCATGATCGATATCACAAAATAGGAGAGAATTGTGTCTAATATCAGGAGACACCGAAGTGTTAATATCAGGAGAGACGTATGTCTCGGATGCGGAAGTATCATTATCAGGAGACATCAAAGTGTCAACACCTTAAATGTGTCCAGGAGCAGCTGTAGGCCCTTTTAGGCATGCTTATTTACCCACAACTAGGACTTAACATTTTTAAAACAAAGCAGGTTTGTTTTAGCAATTACGTATTTCACACACATAGAAAGCACTTCAACACA
>JANIIA010000191.1:10025519-10041368 GCA_027478495.1 Erythroxylum alaternifolium | reverse complement strand
CCACATGAGCGTTATACAAGATGCAATAGGAGAAAAGGTACATGTGTAGCCAGCTATAGATCTGACTCTCTCCATATAACTAACTATACGGATGCAGTCATGACTTGGGTCTTAATTAATTTCTAACCTAAATATCAATTCCATTATCAGTTGGGACATTTTCTGTCAAGCTTAGCGACATTCTTTTCCGGAGTCTTCATTGCCGGGATAAGTAGCTGGGAAGTGGCTTTGCTAAGCTTGTTTGTTGTTCCTATAATTCTAGTTATTGGAGCTACGTACACAAAGAAAATGAACATCATCTCCGCAAAGAAAACGGTTTATCTTTCCCAAGCGGCATCGATGGTTGAACAGGTATGACCAACATCACAAACATAGATTTATTCTTAATATCTTGATCGCTTTTGTTTTTAATTAATATGTGTAACTATATATGACATGCAGAACGTATCTCAAATCAGGACAGTGTTTGCTTTTGTGGGGGAGATTAGTGCAGTCAAATGCTTTTCAGAATGCATGGCCAAATTTGTTTCTTTAGGCAAATTAGAAGCCTTGATCAAGGGAATTGGAACAGGGATGTTTCAGTCTGTGACTTTCTGTTCTTGGGCACTCATCATATACGTTGGAGCAGTTGTAGTCACTGCTAGGAGGTCAACAGGTGGAGATGTCATTGCTGCTGTCATGTCCATACTCTTCGGAGCTATGTAAGTGCGTTAGTGTGGATTGACATGAGATAAATCATATGTAGATACATGTGTTGATCAAGCAAAAATTGTTATGTCACAGATCACTCACATATGCAGCTCCAGACATGCAAGTTTTCAATCAGGCAAGAGCTGCTGGAAAAGAGGTTTTCGAGATTATAGAAAGGAAATCTCTTACAAGTAGTTACAATAATAAAGACTTGTCTCCAAGGGAAAGAAAACACGCAGCGACCATTGACAACGTCGAAATTAAAGGCAAAATTGACATACGCGGTGTCCACTTTGCCTACCCATCTCGGCCGGAGACAACTATCCTTACGGACTTCTCCTTGTTCATTCCGGCAGGAAAAATGGTGGCCTTGGTCGGTAGCAGTGGGTGTGGAAAGAGTACAGTTATTTCCCTAGTTTCAAGATTCTACGATCCCATCAAAGGTTTGCAGTTTCTCCACCAACTTAAATCAAAGCTTCATGTATTTTCATTATTTTCTTCAAGGAAGTGATCGCTATCTTTAATTTAATCTCACAAGTTTATTGCGGTTGAATAATGTCACGTTTGTACCAGGGGAGATATTAATCGACAATTACAACATTGTGGATATGGATTTGAAGTTTCTAAGGAATAACATTGGAGCAGTGTCTCAGGAACCGTCTCTTTTTGGTGGAAGTATAAAGGATAACCTGAAAGTAGGAAACATGGAAGCCGATGATCAACAAATCCAAAGTGCCGCAGAGATGGCCAACGCCCACTCCTTTATTTCACAGCTACCTGATCGCTACCTCACACAGGTCGTGTTACGTGCTACCTATACTGTACTAATATGCTTCGTTATTAATGTATCTTATAATTCATTTCTCCTGACCATATTATTGCGAAGATATTAAAAAAGATGCAAACAAGCTGATGTATAAGCTATTGCTACATAAATATGAGAAAGATCCTAACATGCGAACATATTAAATTAGCAAGACAACAGGAAAACAAAACTCAATTACATGAACAATTTTAAGCCTGGGGTTAAAAACTTTGAAGCCACAGTCTTGTGGTTAATTTTGTAGTTTATTTGACCTGAATCTTGCAATATGAAAGTTCTCCCGAATTGAAAAAAGAAATTCAAAAGTCCCTTTTTTTATCGAGTAATTATTAATCTCTGACTAAAGCAACCAAAAAGGGCAACAGGTAGGCCAAAGTGGCGTACAATTATCTGGAGGACAAAAACAAAGAATTGCCATAGCTAGAGCCATTTTGAAAAATCCTCCAATTCTTTTGCTTGATGAGGCCACAAGTGCACTTGATTCAGAGTCGGAGAAGTTGGTCCAAGATGCTCTTGAGAAGGCTATGAAGGGAAGGACAGTGATCTTGATTGCACATAGAATGTCAACCATATTAAACGCAGATATCATTGCAGTTGTAGAGAATGGCCAAGTTACAGATACAGGAACTCATCACAGCTTGCTAGAAACTAACAAGTTTTATTATAATTTATTTAGCATGCAGAATCTCAGCACTGACTCAAGGTAATTGCTTGATTTGCTTCATTATGTTATCAAACTTATACCTTTCTGCAGAAAATCTAGCAAAATTCTTTGTTCTAACTTCAAGAAGATGAATTTAGTGAAATAGTTCCAGATTCTGCAAGTATAATCAAACAGCCCTTGCCTCTACAAGTCATTGAACAACAGGACAAATATAGAGAACCCACACCGTTTGCTAGCAGCACAAACAACGAGGGGGAGCAGAAGACAGGCATGGTAATAAAAAAGTCAGCTATATTCTTTAGGCTCTGGTTTGGCTTGCATAAGGGAGAACTTGTGAAGACAGTTATTGGCGCCATTGCTGCAGCATTTTCTGGTGTCTCAAAGCCTGTTTTTGGATACTACATTATAACTGTAGGCGTAGCTTACTTCGACCCTAACGCCAAACATGAAGTGGGAAAATATTCTATCATCTTTTTTCTGGTAGGACTGCTTTCAATGGTCACTAACACCTTGCAGCATTACTTCTTTGGAGTTGTTGGCGAAAAAGCTACGGCGAACCTCAGACAAGCACTATATTCAGGTATTATATCACTTAAATACTCCCATTTGCTTTCCGAATTCTCTCACGCACACTCACACCCACTATTCATGGCCGGCAGGTGTACTACGCAATGAACTAGGATGGTTCGACAAACCTGAGAACAGCGTTGGGTCACTTACTTCCCGCATCATTCACGACACTTCTGTGGTCAAAACTATAATCTCAGATCGTATGTCTGTAATTGTCCAATGCATCTCCTCCATACTGATTGCAACAGCTGTGAGCATCTATGTTGACTGGACAATGGGTCTGGTAGCTTGGGCAGTTATGCCTTGCCACTTCATAGGCGGACTGATTCAAGCCAAATCTGCGAAAGGGTTTTCAGGAGACTCTACCGCTGCACATCATGAAGTCGTTGCACTTACCTCAGAGTCTGTAGCCAACATTAGAACCATCGCATCTTTTTGCTATGAAGAGCATATTCTTAGGAGGGCTAAAATATGCCTAGAAGGTCCAAGGAAGAAGAGCAGGTGGGCAAGCGTCAAGTATGGACTAATTCAAGGTGTCTCCCTTTGCTTATGGAATATTGCTCATGCTGTTGCTTTGACGTACAGCGCAATTCAGATCTCTCGACAGACTGCCTCCTTCAAAGATAGCATAAGATCATACCAGATTTTCTCCCTAACAGTGCCTTCAATTACAGAGCTGTGGACACTGATCCCCGCCGTCATATCTGCCATCAGCGTGCTAACTCCAGCATTTGAAACCCTTGATAGGGAGACTGAGATTCCACCAGATGCACCAGATGGTTCTGCTCCTGACGGGAGGATTACAGGAAGTGTTGAATTCCAGAATGTCAATTTTAAATATCCACTCAGACCAGAAGTAACTGTTCTCAACGACTTCAGCTTACAGATTGGACCCGGATTTAAGTTGGCCCTTGTTGGGCCCAGTGGAAGTGGAAAGTCCTCAGTTTTGGCACTTATGCTCAGATTCTATGATCCTGGAGAAGGAAGAGTTCTAATCGATGGGAAGAACATAAAAGAATACAACCTGAGAAATCTGAGGACACAAATAGGATTTGTACAACAAGAGCCACTTCTTTTTAGTTCCTCAATAAGAGACAACATAAGATATGGCAATGAAATGGCTTCTGAATTGGAAATAGTGAAGGTGTCGATGGAAGCGAATATACATCAATTCGTCAGTAATTTGCCTGATGGATATGATACAGTCGTTGGGGAGAAGGGCTGCCAACTTTCAGGTGGACAAAAACAAAGGATAGCCATTGCTAGAACTCTACTAAAGAGGCCTGCAATTTTGCTCCTGGATGAAGCTACAAGTGCCCTAGATGCTGAGTCTGAGAGATCTATAGTGAATGCTCTAGAATCACTAAACTCAGACAGCAAGGAGAGCTTGATGTACAGCACAACACAGATAACAGTTGCACACAGGCTTTCAACGGTGAAGAACTCGAATATAATAGTTGTAATGGATAAAGGTAAGATTGTTGAGATAGGTTCCCACTCCACTCTTATTGCATCATCTGAAGGAATGTATTCAAAATTGTACCAGCTTCAGAGTTTGACAGAAAGTTAATTGTATCCATGATTCTATTACTTTAAGATATCAATCAGTTTTGAGAAACCTATTGCAACTGTTGACAATACGAGAAGATTTTGACAACTATTGTGGAAATAATAATGATTGACTAAAATCATATCTCTTTGTATATTATGTTTATCTGCATTTACTTATTTGTCTCCTAAAATAGTGCTATGTAATTCTATATATATAATGTAACCTTATACGAGAAGAAATATAAGAAACAAGTTCCTTTTTTAATATGGTATCAGAGCTAGGTTCTGATTCTTGACCTCATCTCATCTTCTTAAACCATGGCAGAAAAAACTAGTTCTACCAATGTTACCCCTACCAAAACACTGACCTTCACGCTCTCATTAAAGAGTTTGCTAGCCAGATGGCAGAAGCCTTGAGTCAAACCCAATCTCCATCACAAGTTACCGCTAGTGGAGATTCCACGACAACACCGATTGGCATCAAACTCGAAGGATCGAACTGTGGATTATGGTCTCAGGTGATTGGGATGCACATCACTGGCCGCGACAAATTGAGATATATCAATGGTGATATTTCCCAGCCGTTGGAGACAGATTCAGGTTTCCATAAGTGGAAAACTGAAAATGCGATTGTGAAGGGATGGCTGCCCTCTTCTATAAAACCTTCTCTGGTGGCAAATTTCATATGCTTTACAATAGCAAAACAGGTTTGGGATGCTGTTGCTTTAACATATTATGATAAATCTGATATGTCTCAATTATATGATCTTCGTAGATGTGTGACTCGTTTGAGACAAGGAGGTGGACCAATTGAGAAGTACTATAATGATCTTTAAGGATTATGGCGAGAAATTGACTTCCGACACCCAAATCCTATGAAGTGTGAAGAAGATATCAAAAAATTTAATTCCATGATTCAAGAAGAATGTGTGTGTACATTCTTGGATGGCCTAGATGATCACCTCGATAAAACAAGGAGCGAGGTACTACATTTGAAACCTTTCCCTTCGGTTGAGGAAGCTTATGTGTATGTTCTATAGGAGGAAAATCGACATCAAATAATAATGTCTGGTGATGAGAAAACTGTGAGTATGGTAATGGCGACATAAAGCAAGATGGGAAATCTAAAACAGAATGGAAAATATAGTGGGTCTTCTAAACAAAAACCCTCTACAGATGGTCTAAAATGTACTCATTATGGTGGCACTCGTCACACTAAAGAAACGTGTTTCAAATTAAATGGCTATCCGGAATGGTGGCATGAACTCCAAGTCAAAAAAGGAAGGTGAATTCTAAAAGTACTATAGCCATAGTGTCATCTACGCCATCCTTGTCCCTTGTCCCATTAGAGAATCCTAAAGTGACCAGGGATATAGGTATGAGTTTTGCCTTATTGCCTTTTGCTTAGTCCAGATATCATGACTGGATTCTTGACTCAGGGGCAACGGATCACATGACTTATGATCCATCTGAAATTACATAGCCTATTGCTCCACAAAAAAAAAGGATTATCAATGCAAATGGTGAAAAGTATCTGGTTGAAAGCAAGTGAACAGTATCTTTAACTCCATCTCTCTCTTTAAAACATACCTTATATATCCCTGCACTTACAAGTAAATTGTTATTAGTTGTCCAACTTACGGAAGAGCTAAACTGTGTAATGCTAAAGTTTGCAAAATTTTGCTTGGTACAAGATCTTCTCACAGGGAAGTTAATTGGCCATAGTATTAAGAAAAATGGGCTTTATTATATGGACCTTATGCCAACTGGACAGGTGAATCATGTTCGGGTGGCAGACAATTCTAAGCTTAATTATGTTGTGGCATCGAAGGTTGGGTCACCCCTTATTTGGGTATTTGAAGATTTTGTTTCTAGCTTTGTTTTCTAATATTTCATCTTCTGTGTTCAAGTGTGATACTTGTATTAGTGCAAAGTGTCATCATTCCTCTTACTCTAGGAGCTCAAATAAATGCGAAAAACCTTTTGATTTGGTTCAGTCTAATTTATGGGGACCTTCTTCTGTGGATGGAATTAATGGTTATCGTTAGTTTATAACATTTATTGATGATTGCACCCGTTTATTATGGAATTTTTTATTGAAAAATAAGAGTGATGTTTTTGAAGTATTCAAATCATTTCACCGCATGATTGAGACTCAGTTTGCAACTCGAATAAAAACTTTGAGATATGACAATGGTATAGAGTATGTCAATCAATTTTTTCAAGCATATTTCTGTGAGCATGGAATTCTTCATGAAACAACTTGTCCTTACACTCCGGAACAAAATGGCGTAGTGAAGCATAAGAACAGAAGCATCTTAAAAATAACTCGTGCATTGTTACTTGATGCAAAAATGCCAAATTATTACTGCAATTATGCAATAACTACAGCTGTGTACTTGCACATTCGTGTGCCAACGAAAATTCTCCAATTTCGAACATTGGAAGAGTTAAAAAAACATATGCCACCTCTTAATATATTGATGCTTCCGCCAAAGCCTTTTGGGTGTATAGTCTTTAAGCATCTACCAAAATCACATCGTAATAAACTTGAGCCTTACGCTATACGCTGTGTTTTTGTTGGATACGGTAACACTCAAAAAGGCTATGTTTGTTTCGACCCAACCACCAAGAATGCATATAAAATAATGGATGTTATTTTTTGGGAAGCTATTCCATTTTTTTTAGTCAAACCATACTTAGTTTTTAGGGGGAGGAAGTAACAACACATGAAAACTATGATTGGTTGGCTAGTACAGAATCACAAGTAAATTTGAATGATGACTAGCAGGAGGCGGGAGATTTGAGACTTAGAGAAATTGAGCCACACATTAAAATGATTATTGATGGTGAGACTGAACCTGAAGCTGAAAATCTGGAAATTGGCAGTACAAAACCTAAAATGGAAAAGGAAAAAAATTAAGGGAAAATTAGTGATGGTACTAAACATGTAATAGAGGATGATAATGAGCCCATTAAGCCCATAATACCAGGTCAGCAGCTCACTATTGAGAACAATCCTGAGGTATGTTCAATTCCCTCACAGTTTGAAAATATTAGCATTGGGTCTCACTTACCACATAGGCATAACCGAGGGAAACCTCCTGCTCGGTACTCATCGGAAGTAGAAAAGAAGAGTCAAAGTATCCCATTAACAACTATGTATCAACCAAGCATCTGCCAAAAACACTTCAGACATTTGCCTGTAAGTTGTCTGCTGAGATGATACCAAGAACTATTGAAGAGGCATTAAAAAGTCCAAAGTGGAAAGAAGCCATGATGGCTAAGTTAGATGCTCTCGAAAAAAATTATACTTAGGAGCTAGTTGAAATTCAGAAGGAAGAAAATGGTGGGATGCAAATGGATCTTTACCATCAAACACAATCCGAATGGTTCCATTGACAGATATAAGGCAAGGTTGGTTGCCAAAGGATATATCCAGACATACGGTATTGATTACCAAAAGACTTTCTCTCTTGTTACAAAGTTAAATACTGTTAGAATACTAATCTCTCTTGCAGCAAACTTAAATTGGTCTCTCCATCAGCTAGACGTAAATAATGCATTTCTCCATGGTGATATTGAGGAAGAAGTGTACATGACCCTTCCACCTAGGTTCAGAGTATCATCAAGAAAGAATGCAGCATGTAAATTGAAGCAAGCATTGTATGGGCTAAAACAGTTACCACGTGCCTGGTTTAGTAGATTGTGTGTAGCTTTGAAGAAGTATGAGTTTCAACAAAACAATTATGATCACATGATGTTTATCAAGAAGTGAGGAGAGAAGATTACTATTTTGATCGTCTATGTCAACAATATGATACTAACAGGAAATGACGAAGAGGAAATAAAAAGGCTTCAACAATAGTTTTCTTCTTAATTTGAAATGAAGGATATGGGCAAATTAAGGTACTTTCTGGGTATAGACGTTACTAGAACAAATCAAGGTATATTTTTATCTTAAAGAAAATATACTCTCGACCTTCTAACAGAAATGGAAATGTTAGATTGTAGGCTAACTGACACACTAATCATACAAAATCATAAGCTTTATATTTATCCTGATCAAGTCCCGACAAATAAGGAGCAGTACCAAAAGATTATAGGAAAGCTCATTTATCTATCCCTTACTCGTCCCAATATTGCTTATGTAGTTGGAGTTGTAAGTCAATTTATGCACAACCCAAGTGACGAACATATGGAAGCAGTTTATAGGATTCTACTTTACCTGAAATCTAGTCCAATAATGGGGTTGAAATTCAAAAGGAATGGACACTTGAATATTAAAAAGTTCATAGATGCAATTAGGTAGGCAACACTATGGATAAGAAATCTACTTCAGGATATTTTACTTTTGTTAGAGGAAACTTAGTCACTTGGAGAAGCAAAAAGCAGAAAGTTGTTGTTCTCTCCAGTACTGAAACTGAATTTCGAGGAATGGCAAAAGGTGTTTGTGAATTACTATGGGTGAGACGAATGCTGATAGAATTGGGGTTCAGACCTATTCCTGAGATAAGCTTACACTGTGAGAATAAGGCTGCTATTAGTATTGCACATAATCTAGTGCAACTCGATAGGACAAAGCATGTGGAGGTAGATTGACATGTCATTAAACAATATCTTGATGATAAAGTTATCAGATTTCCTTTTGTTCGGTCAGAAGAACAAATCGCGGACATATTAACCAAGGCTGTTAATTCTACAATCTTTCATTCTTCAGTATGCAGGTCGGGCTTACAAGATGGTGGGAGTGTTGACAATACGAAAAGATTTCAACGACTATTGTGGAAATAATAATGATTGACTAAAATCATATCTCTTTGTATATTATATGTATCTGCAATTACTTATTTGTCTCCTGAAATAGTGCTATGTAATTCTATATATATACTGTAGCCCTATACAAGAAGAAATATAGGAATCAAGTTCCTTTTTTAACAGCAACAATGGAAATGACAACCATACTTCTTTAAGGATTTTATTAAATGGAATTTGTGTCATGATCATATTCAAGTCTAGAAGCAAAAACTAAACTTGAGGATGATGTATCAGAGTTCCGTAAGAACTCTACCTAGAATCTTCAACTGTTCCATTCCATCTTCTCTTCCATTGCAATTCTAGGATCTATTAACACAACTGGTAAATGATTCATTAAAGCTTCTCATCAGGCAATCAAAACAATCCTTTTCTTTTTAAATACATAAGCTTTTTAATCCAAACACAGTCCTTTAATGCCTTCTCTATTCCTCTATAATTATATCAGAGGTGCAATAATAAACTCATCACCAAATTAAAACATGAAGCCTTAGCATTTACCTACCAAAAGGAGTAGCAATGAAGCAAATAACTGACAATTCCCTGCTGCGTTCTACTCATGGTACGGAGGATTTTGATAAAGCAAACACACGCAAGAGATACTTTTAATTCAAATAAAACGACAGGGTTGTCGAAGTTTAAAACAACAATAGAAACCTACAAAGCAAGAGGAGCCTGTTATGTGATAGGACTCTGTTTTAGCAATAAGAGCCTGTTAAGTAATAGAAACTTGTTAAACGACAGGAGCCTACTAAAGGATAAATCCAGTTAAGACAATTTAAAACAAAAGGTTCCTGTTAAAATGAAAAGAACCTTTAACAAGTTGAAAATATAATAAACTTGGAGCCTCTTACTTAAATGAACACACATAATACAATATGAAAATATGAAAATAGAGAGAGAGAGAGAGAGAGAGAGAGAGAAGAAGGAAGCAGTCGATTTATACTAATTCAGCTTACAACCTAAGCTTACCTTTAGTTTCCAAGTATCCAACTTGAGTGTTTCATTATGAAAATCCAAGTAATAATTTGATGAGCTTTTTCAAGCTCACAAGTACATATTTTTCAAAGTTCTCCAACCTTCTATACTAGTAGTATTTTTTAAGCCTATAAAAGCTCACGAGTACATATTTTTCAAGGTTCTCCAACCTTCTATACGAGTAGTATTTTGCTAGCCTCTATAAGCTCTCAACAAATGAAGAAGTAATTTGTTCATATGAGCTTCAATGATCACTCACAAAAAGAATTGTCACTAGGCATAAGAGATTTTGATCAAGATATGACTTTTGGAAATATTGATGCTTCTGAAGTATTTCAAAGATTATGGTTTCTGTCCTCCCATTTGCAAAATACAGTGGCTTTTCTTTAAATAGACATTTTCTTCAACTAATCGTTTCTTCATTTCTATTTTAATTTGTCTTTGAATCTTCAATATTAACTCTGCTAGAATCTTGCAGTAATGAACCGTTAAGAGAAATCTCTGATTAACGAAATATATGATTAGTAGGATCCTTCCGAATTTTGTAAAATAAATAAGGTAAGTTCATAAAGAAAGTTCCTCCAAAAAGGAAGCATTTATCCTTTGATTTTATTTTCTCTTAAGAATTATATCGTTACCTTCAAAAGGAAATAAATCAAATTTAAATTTTGAAATATTATATGGTTATCATCACAACCATTAATAAGCCTAGCAGATTTTAGTCAAGATTTTATGTTTTCCAATCTGGTTACAGCTTAAAGTACCATCTATAGGCTTTCTTGAGATAATGTAATATTGCTTCCTCCTAGAAACAAATAACGAATTACAAGTGTATAAAGACAACCATTGTTATTGATAACATTTTACATATATATGCTCTTGTTCAGTTAATGAAAATAAATGATGAACGACAAAATATAAGAAGATTCCCTGTGCTTCTTATGTTTTGGTGCAGATAAATCCTCCTTTTTTAATTTTAAAACTTTATCAGATGAAGCTTCCTGTCACGACAACAGGTTTACACTTCATTGGATCCAGAGTTGGAAATTGCTTAAAAGATACAGATGTGGATCTTACAATGTAGAGTTTTTAATAGCTCCTTAGCCCAACATGAGCATACTACTTATGGTGGACTCTGGAGATACCTGAGAATGTTAATGCAGTTGCATGTGATAAATCTCCATCATATTTTGAAAAACAGTAGACGTAGGGAAGTCATTACACCTCTGCTCTATTCTGCCTGAACACTCCCTGCTTTTACGAAAACATATTATCATTAAGAATTATAAAATCGACGCAACAACAGAGAAGACATTGTTGATAAGTAGAAAATTTATTCACTTTTTGTTAGGTACTCTTTGCCTTTTTTCTTTTATGATGATAATAGGCCCTAACAATCACATGTAGAACGAGTTTGATTTGTTTTTGTAAAAGAAATAAATACGTTTGCAGCCTCTGCATTACTAAAGATGAAACAATACTTAAAAGATAAGGAAGTGTGATTTGTAAGTAGCCACCTTGGAAATAACGCAAAACTAACATTTAATGATCCTATTAAAATACATTTCCTAGGAATAAATTGAGATGAATATCCATTGTCAAATAAATAAATTACAAATTCTACCTCAAGCACCAAATTTAAATAAAAAAGACTTAGACTTACAAACATTGAATCTCATAATGAATTCTTTATCAACTTGTTGAAACAATCTTCTATTTCATTCCTCCCATATTTTACATGCCAAAGTTACTATTCCTATAAATATTATCTATTTGTAATTTTTGTTTTTAAAAAGAAAAATCCAATTAGTATATTCATCTCTTGAATTTAAAAGAAAATAAGTCCATTTACAACGGGATCATAGTACTCTATACTAGTGTAGACAAAAAACGATTAAAATAAAAGTGTTTCACATATTCAAATTCACAACCAAATAGCGAACAAGAGCTTTACAATAACTAAATCACAGTGATTATTCTTTGTCTAATAAGAAACATTTGATTAACAGTAATCTAGAAATCGAATAAATATTTAGGAAATTTCAATCTATTCTATGCAAATCTAAAATTTGGCTTTTCACTGTTTAATTAATCATAGTTATGCAACCATTTATTTTATCATATCTAGCAGTCATCATTAATTTTAACTTGTGAATCTTTTTCTAAGGGCAGCTACAATCACTAAGAGGCCCAGCTACAATCATTAAGAGGCATATGTATCCAAGAACGAGTATCTTTCAAAAATAATATTAATTCACTTGAACCAAAACTAATCTTTCTTTTGTGCAATTCCCATGTTTGTTTACTTACTAACGTCACATTCCCTTATTTACAACTTTTTAGGTTCAAACTTCTCTTACTTCATTTATAGTAAACTATTTCCCAATTTATCAAATATATACTTCCACTTGCTCCTTTTTTTTCCCCACAAAACTTCCTACATTTACGTTCCACAAGTTTCATAATATATTGAGGTAATATAAATACAAATGACCAATAAACATCTAAACAAGTAAAACAGAATTTATCAACTAAGTTCTTCTAACATAAGAGAAATTTCGTGTAACCCAACTTATGATTCTAGTTATAATTATTTCCACTAACCGAAACAATTAATCTTACTCCCATTTAGTTGGAAAAATAGGGACCATCAAATATCTAAGTACCCTCAAATATCTAATTAAAAAAGAACCAAGATTTAAAATCGTAATATTCAAGATTTCATGTTTCAGTACATTAGATATTCCATTGATACACACACACACACACACACATATGATAGGTGTAAATTATGTTATGTTTTGATAGATGTTTAACTATGCTTTTGAGTATTTCATAGATGATTATCATGTATACAGGCTTAGAATTATATTATTATTAGTGTTTATTTATATTCTAAGTGTTTGTGTGGTTTTGAGCATGATTTGGATCTTAATTTTATATTTCAAGAGGTGTGTGACATGTGTTTGAGTGTATGGGAACAGGAAATTGAAGAAAAGAGAAGAATTGGAAGCATGAAAGTAGGTCACGATGTGATAGAGACTGCAGATAACAACTCCAACAAATTTCAGCTTTTCCAACATGCGACTCTTTTTGTAATTTTAACATTTTGGGGCTACTTTTGGAGCCAAATTAACTGGGTAAATCCTAGAAAGAATCCTATAAGCCTCACTTACTATTGAAGAACATAAAACACTCAAAAAAGAGCAGCCACGATCTTACCAAATTGAGATTAATCCAAGGAAGATCAAGAGGAGCATCCAGAGTCTAGCATTTTCCAGATTTCCAGATTCAGCTCTAAATCAAGTTTTTCTTTCTTTCTTTTTTTGTTTTCATTAAACTTGATGTGTAAACTAAATTGGAAGATGTTATACATGTTGATGATATTCTAATTTTATATTAGGATTTGTTCCTGACTTACTTTGTGACTTGAACACTTTTGATTTCAATGCCATGTTTTGCGTGTTATGATATTTGTGTTTGCTTATACTTCGATAAAAAAATCAAGAGTGTGAGTTGATAGTAATTTGATTAGGTTAGGTAATAAGAGTAAACAAACTAATAAGTCACACAAATATTTAATTGATAATCATATGAAGAGAGATCCTCTGTGAGAACTTGATTATTTGATAGATTGCTTAAGAACTATTTGAAAATGTTATGTTGTTTTGTTAATCGAGAGATTCCAAATATGGAATTTTGTTGTCAATTAGGGATTATTAATTAGGGTTAAATGATTAGATCTTGAGAGAGAAAATTCAACTTTAAAAATATAGGATCGACATCAAATTGAACAAAAAATGGTTAAGGGAGTAAAGTGAAGATAGAACGAATCATATACATTCATACTTGATCCTCCTTTTTTTATTGTGACAGCTTAATTGTTAAGTGGTTTAGTGGAAAGGTCTTTATTTGATTAAAAGTTTCCTTTTTTTAATAATTAGTTTTATAATTAGAACAAATTGTACGTACTATACCTATCTAACAATCTAATATGAATGACTCGCGATTCATTCGGTTTATGGGCCATAATCATTACGTATTTGAATGTTTAATTTTTAAATTTTATTTTCTCTAAAATCATATTCACAACCTTAGACAAAGTTACGTTTATTTAGTTTTACCTAATTCCTCGTAAGATTGACACCTCAATACTACAAGTTTACGATCTGTATAGTTCTGGAATATTAAGGGTTTTACATTAGATAAAACTTGCTCAACAATTTTTTGGCATCGTTATAAGGGAGTTAGTTTAGGACTTTTTGAATTACTTTATTTTGAGGAATTATTTCCCTTTCTTATGATTGTGGTACTCAATCATAAGAAATTTAAAAAAAAGAGAAGGAAGTTTAAGTGCAAAGTAAAAGACACATCAATTTGGACATCACAAGGCAACAATGAAGAATCTGAAAAGTTAAATGCTAAGAAAAGATAGAAAGAACGATGACAGAGGAAATACATCATGGAGAGCAAAGGACCCTTATAGACTTTACAAGCCCAAGGTTTGATGCCTATCATTAAGGAATTTCAAGACCACTAATGCAAGTGACACACAATTTCTTTAAAGAGATGGCAAACAATAGTTGTCTTCGAACACTGGGACTAAGTAGATAGCAGTTAACCTTCCCAGATCTAGAAGGAATGACTGTGGTAGATTCGATGACAACATTGCAAGCTAAAATTGACAACCTCACCAAAGAATTGAATAGTCTGATAGCCACCTCGTTCTTCTCATTCAAAGCAATTCAACAAGAATGCAAACTATATGGACAAGAGAGTCATATCACAACTGATTGCATCATAGTAGAAAACAACAACATGGAGTAATTAAACTTCAATGAAGCGCAGTTTGGTCGAGGAAGTAATCATATTTATTTGAACACATAATCCGAGGTGGTAAATCCACCCAAAGTTCTTTTGGTCTAACAATGCAAATGTTGGAGCTATGTAAATATAGTGCTCTGTAAAGCAAGTGTAGTTACGTATAAGTTAATTTTCTTCCAGTTACTTTTGTAATGAAAATATTTATTATTAATAAAACAAAAGAGTTTGGTTTTATTTGTATTAGCATTATATATCTAGTCATAACGTACCAAGATTTTTTTGTAATTAATATACATATACATGGAGATGTATAGGAAACATGTATATTATTAGAATCTAAATTAGTTGATTCACAGTTGAATAATCAAGTTGGTCACTTGATTATAGTTTAGACTATAGTGTTGCGATTTATCTTCGTGTAAATAAAAGAGTTTACTTCAAGGAAATGATGAGTTTCATATCATGATAGTAGTTGACTATCGATAATGGCACTATTAAACGAATCTAGAATCAAGTATGTTTTAAATAACAAAGTGGGTCATTACTTTAATCGTAAAACATACACCTTAGCATTCTGTTATTATGAACCAGAATCTTGATGAGTGGCGAACTCATATATGTTTCATTATAATTATTGATATGATCATAATGGATTTGTAAAGTATGAATCCAGTGTCAGCATGCTGGAATTATTAATTGAAACATGTATTAGGAAATATTCACTCAAATAAAGAGTTCATAGTAATATCATCACTTTTAGATGTTTTTACGAAGTTTGGTGATTAAACTGGCACTAGTAGTTTGATAAACTAGCTACCCATCAAGTCTTAGCACTAAGATGAGATCTTGTGTGTTAATCACCATATAGAGTAAAACGGGAGATCTAGAAGGAAAAACCAACATAAGGGCAAAACGGTAATTTTACCCTTTATTG
>JANIIA010000191.1:9988971-9999018 GCA_027478495.1 Erythroxylum alaternifolium | reverse complement strand
GTGACACCAAGCTTTGCTGGCCTAATAAAGCCAATTAGGCCTGAGACACTGTGGCGGAAAAAGCTAGTTCAGAGTTCAAACTAGTTCTTTTGAAATCCTATAAAACACTCCATATATTCCCGATCCCCCAATTGCTCAGACTATGGATCATAACTAATAAGGCCAGTACACTTTGCATATTATAAGTGACAGCAAGCTTTTGCTAACCTAATGAGGTGAGACCACTGTGCTTGAAAAAGCTAGTCAAGGGTTGTTAGTAGTGTAGTTGTTTTCTAACTCTTACAACCCTGCTCTAAATAATCTCCATTGCCCAACATCAGGCATCAGATTGTGGATTATAAGACGTTCAAATGCTTTTCTGCAGATGACACAGCATAATGTTGGAGCCTTGGTCGTTGTCAAACCTGGAGCTCAGAAGTCAATTGCAGGAATCATTACAGAGAGAGGTACCTGAGAAATATTGTAAACCTATCAAGAAGCAAAGTCCTGCTGTTAATCATTAGCCCTTTATGACAGTTGGAAATGTGAACCTACCTGTCTTTTTGCTATAGACCCTTCTGGAAACTAAATTACCCATGCATAAAACTGTTTCATGTAATCAGTTAATGAATGATTGGAGAAAAAAAAATGAAAGAGGTACATAGTTACTATTAAGCTATCTGGACACTGATTTGGCATGTAAAACTGATACGTACAATCTAGTAATGCTATTGCAGTTTCCAATGTGTTCAGGGAAGAAAGTTCTTGTGCTGGTTGGCTTGCTAACATTCGCAAGAGGCTGCTTTCTTTGGGTAGTTAATTTAGTTCATAACAACAATTGTGGGGTAGCTCTTCCCCAGCTTAACCCGGGAGTACTTTGTTTCATTGATCTTACTAAAAGAAGAATATCACGAAATGTTCTTTACGGGCATTAGGGTTATTTGCAACAAAACAGTATTAAGACACTTCCTACAGTGGTTTTATTCATTCATTGGATGGTTCCTTTGGCAGCATGAAAATAATTCAAATGCTCTGTTCAATTTGTTGCTTTCTCTCTTTTACTGAATGTGCCTATTTTTTCTGTCATGAATAGCCACATTTTTTCCAAACTATTTTCTCAATCTTTACAATATCTTCCTTTTCAAGATACTGACCATTGAGTCCTCAATCATAGGATCTGCTTCTGAGAAGCTGAGAACCTTATTTGTACAAGCCACTACTAAACCCCTTTTTAGCGTTTGAGGTTTCTATTCTGTTTTAGCTGATGGCAGCTGAAATCATAACCATATGAGTTGCTTTTGAATAAACTCTGATTTCAGTTATTTGAGCCACAATTTTCAGAATTGACCAGGTAATAAATAAACAACTGCTTTGCTTGATAGCATGCTTCACCATGGCAGTTTCCTGCAAACTAGCATTGAAGGATAATCACTAAATTCAGGGGCTGGTGATTATAGTATTTTATACCAACTTGTTGTAAGTTCGGTAGACATGAATTTGTTCTGGGAAGCTGCTTTAGTAACATTATGGACTGTCTTAGATGTGATTAGTGTTGGTATACTCCTGCCTTGCCAAACAATGCACCATTAATGGTTTGTAAATTAATGTGTTCTCTTTCCAGACTATCTGAGGAAGATCATAGTGCAGGGAAGATCATCAAAGTCGACAAAGGTTGGAGATATAATGACTGAAGAGGTATAATACAGCAATTATTTCCTAGCAATTTGCCTTTACATTCTTGAGATTTCAGAGGCCACTAGTTACACAGATATGAAACACCTATGCTGTTTGCAGAACAAGCTGATTACAGTTACACCTGACACCAAAGTTTTGCGGGCTATGCAACTCATGACAGGTCTGTATGGTGATATGGTATTTGTTATAATTGATCTTTCAATTTTGCGCCTATGTTGGAATATCATTATGTGATATGATATTGGAACCTGTGGTACTCGACAGACAATCGTATTAGGCACATCCCTGTTATTGATGATAAGGATATGATTGGGATGGTGTCAATTGGAGATGTTGTTCGTGCTGTAGTAAGCGAACACAGGGAGGAGTTGAACCGTTTAAATGCTTTTATACAAGGAGGTTACTGATGATGATGATGATGACAAAAAATGGACCGCTGCTACAAATTTTCCCAGCCTTGAGACCAATAAGCAAGGGCTTGTAAATATAGAGGACATCAAGCTAAATGCTTTTGAAAGTCCTAGTTATTGTGTTTATCTTCTGTCATGTTTGATATGTGGAAAACATATCTTGGATGTGAAGTAACATAGAGACTAAGGATTAGTTAATAAAAGCACTCTGTGCTCAGAGAATTGGTCTTTGTAAAAGGACACAGTTCATTTGCATATTTATTCAGAACATGCTTCATGCGTTATGCCTACACCTTTTTTTTTTTCACTTAGCAATAAACTCTCCACTAAATTTTGAATGAGGGTGAAGGAATGTTGAAGTTGAATTGAGCCTTTTTAAGAAGAGAATGAAAGGGCTGGCAGAGGATAGGAGAATATGGTAGAGAAGAAAGATGGCGTTTAATGAAAAGGCTGGGAAAGGATAGGAGAATATAGTAGAGAAGAAAGATGGCGTTTTTCTTGTGTTTGAACAATGTTGTCAGTCTTTCCTCTCTTGCGTGTAATGCCTTACAATCTTTAGCTATTGAATTGCGTTTTTATTTAACGTACCAAAATTTGATAATTTGATAATAAAAAATCAATTAGTATTGTTGTTGCATGTTTTAGGAAGAAACATAGGATGCTTGCTTGCTTGCTGGGCTGATGGCATTTGAATGTAAATTTGAAAACGAGTCCCATGAGATTTTAAGTGAAATGCCTAATTACTAGTGTGTTCGTTTCTTATAAATAAAGTTTAAATTTTTGTCATATTTATTAAAATATGTGTATACTTATTGTTCTTTAAATATGTTTCTATAAAAAAATAATTTAATTAAAGTTATAATAATAATTAAATCATAATATAAAATTTTTTAAAAATTTTGACATCTATTTATAAGAAAGTGAGAATGATTGTAAATATAAGTCTGGCACTACCAAAGCCCAATAACATTAAGCCTAGTGAATTATTCATAAATGCACAAAGCCCACGCCCTCCAAATTGGAATGATTTCAAAATCAACTACCACTCAGGCTACCCTTGGTCAAAGGACCACGGGGACACTAGCGAATTAATAAAGTGATTGATAAAACAGATCATTCATAAGAGATCAAGGATAAACAAAGATTGATTATAGTCTAAATTCTAGGCATGCTAACCAAGACACAAGCCCTTTTTCCTCAACGAGCATCAACTTGCAAGTGCCTCTTAAAAATTTACACTCTTAAATCTTTCCCCATTTAATAACAACTACTTCAAACAGCATCAATGGTCTAAGACTTTCTTATATACAGCATCCTCGGAAAGAGGCAAATGTAGAGCATATTTGTCTTTCTGTATGCTACATTACTTAAGACTCAAGCTTTCAGGAGAGAAAACTTAAAGAGAAGCCATGAAACAAAACACACAATAGTTTGATTGATTTTTGCTTCTAAAAACCTCTGAGTACAATGAAAAGGAAGCCTTGCTTTTAGAGACCAAGTAAGGGGATAGAGATAAACAACTTTAAGGGAAAAGATTCCCTAGGTATAATAATGCACACTAACTTGCAAAAGTAAATAGTAAAAAGAAGAATAATTGGGAAACACTTGGTCCCAAAGATTCTTTTACAAGATAAGAAGGAATCTTTAAAGAGGTGCAGAGAAAGAATGTGAGCTACCACTGTCATTGTCAGAATCTTCTGTCAAATCTACGTCATCATCAACTTTGTCCATGACTTGGATAAAATGATCAAATTATGTGTCATACCAAATTGGAGGCCACAGGTTTTGAGCATTTTGAAATGGATCAAGCTCACTAGGTTCAATGCTGTTGGGATGTGGGTTGGGTTCACCAGGCTTAATGTTGTTGGGATGTGTAGCACTTTTAGCATGAGTAGCTTGTTGGGTTGCAAAGCCTGGAGGATAAGGCAAGTCGCCAACCATGATGTGAAAACTAGTAAAAGTAAACTAGTCAATCGAAGTCCAATATGCAGCAGAGGGAGAAATAGGTTTTGGGAGATTAAAATCTCCAGGATAAGGGCAAGAGATGTGTACCTAGGGAGTGGAGCGCTTATAGGATAATGATTTAAGTGATCTAAAAACAAATGTAAATCTATCATTATTTGGGTTTATTTTGTAGGCCAATCAATATAGGTGCGTCAATTTTAAACATGATTAAGGGTACAAATGTATCCTGTCATCATCAGACAATAAGGACGATGGATGATAAAGATTGCATAAGATTTTTGGTCTTTCAAGGGAATGTCCCAGAGCTGGTGTTTATTCAAAATCTGAGAGATCTGGTCGCACCATTTTGGAAGAGACTGAAACCATTCAAGAAAGGTCCAGAAGAGAGATTTAGACTTGGTGGGATCAAAAGGATGTCTGTATACATAAAGGGGAGAAAGAGAAATAGAACAGGCATATTGAGCCGATAATGTCCATAAATACCATAATGTCGATTCAGTGAGTCTATCATAAAGATGGTAGACCACTCAATAAGTTGTAATAGTGTCAAAGTAGTTAGGATGAGGAGGAAATCATAAGTGTGAGGTGGAGGTAGTAGAAAAAACTCTATTTGAGAAGAATAAAAATCTTTTTTACTATGGTTGGAGGATTTTTAGAAAGGGGAGGAAAGGATTTTGATGTTTTGACATACTGATGAAACTCTATGATGGGAAGGAGGAGAGGTATTGTTGTGGAGGGAGTGAGAAGGCTGATATTCTTCTGAAGTCAAGTGAGGAAATTAGCTAGGACGTTCTGATGGCCTTGAATATGGTAAATGGTGAATTTATAATGTGAAACCCATTCTTGTCATGGAAGCAACAGATTGTCTGCTGGTGTCTTTTTCTTAGGTTCACAATAATGTCACTTCTTATTACTCTTTAATGGGGATAGCACCTCAATAATGGTCACTAGAAAAGGTGCTGACTTGTGTCAAGAATCTTATATAGAGTTTGACAGGCTTTCTTTAGGTGTTGTAAGGCTATGATTCGATCTATTCCTCATGGTGGTGGATGCTTGTTCAGCAAGACGAATAGTTGTGCAGATCTCTTATTCACACAAAAGGCCTGATAAGCCTAATCAGATTTTGTGGGCTTGATTAATCCTTACTGTATTGGAATTGCACATTCTTTTTGGGTTATCATACCTGGATGAGTAGCCTTGGTAGGATTGATGTCCTTATTCTTCTTATATGGGAGGTGGATAAAGAAGTAGGAATTCTTCCATAAAGGATGATGATGTAAGAACTGTGCATGGTTCTTAGAATAGTGCTCTAAGAATTAATCTCTTAGATCTTTATACAGACGTGGTACTTGTGTGAGTTCAAGCATGTTTCTGATGTCAGTGTAGGAACTAAAATTGGCTCGACATTAATCCTTGTAGAAGGATTTGGAGTGGAGATGCCTTACAGTAGACATTCATGCCAATAAGAAGATTTGGGCTAGGTAGATGGCTTCCAAGGACTTTGGTCTAAACTACACAGTTAAGGAAGAAATGAATCTCTATTTTCCTTTTTATAATAAGATCAATCTTGAAAGAATTTCCATCGGTAGCAGTTAAATACTCATCATCTGAACTTTAAGCTTCAGGAGGTAAATTTTTGGGCTTCAAAATACTTCTACACGCCCATATACCCAATAGCCTTAATGGGCTGATCATATTTACCTTGTTGTAATAGTTGAATATAGACATAAGGTCGAGAAATTATGAGGGGTTTGGTATCTACCTTCAAGCACTTTTGTTGTAACATGTATAACATGTCATCTTCATTATCTTCAGAAATTGGAGTACCTGAGGAGTCATACTCCTCTTTAGAAGAGTGAACGGTAATAACAAACTTGGTCCTCATCTTCACTGGATTGTTCTTCAATGAGATCTTCAATATTTCCATGATTATTATGGATAGGCATGATATATTCAATAGAATTCAGTAGATTGATATCCCTTTTCATCTTATTAGAACATTGACGAACATAATGTCTTGATTTGCCACAGAGAAAACAATGAGCTGGCAATTTTGCTTGGGGATTTCTCCATTTGAACAATATGACAAATTGTCGTCGTTTCTTTTTTCTGAAGGGCTTATAGTTTTATTAATGAGAAATGTGAGATTTGTGGAACTTCTTGTAGGAGAACTTTCTTTGATGATGTTTCTTTTTCATATGACAATCATAGTCTTTCTATTTACAATTGATCGTCAAATAAGGTTTTTTGCACGTCTTCTTTAACAGAGGGCCGCCTTTAATCATTTTTTGAAAAATACTTGTTGATCATATAGCATGTCAAGAGAAGCCAAGGCGAGCTGATAGATTTCTCCAAGAGATATATCTTTCATATCTCTTCGAAGTGGAGTAATGGTCCTTTGTAATTCAGGTTGTAATTCTTCTGAAAGATAAGAAATGAATGTATAATGGATATTAATATCGTTGAATCCGATGAGAAGATTATAACATTCTGTCATATGCTAAAAAAATTTCTGTAGGTCTCTTCTATCTAGAGAACAACACTTTATCTCAAAATATTCCTGCCTGATTTGCTTGTCAATAAGCTGAAAGTCACCAATGTACTTTTTGTGAATTATGTCAAGTAGTAATCCAGCAGATGTGACTTGAATATACTGCAGTCGTCGATAATCTTCAAGACTTTGCCACCATTCTTGTAATGTGCCAGTAAATCGAGAATTAAACTCAAACAAAATATCATTTAATGGATTATTTAATTGAGTCATTCGCAAGTAAATCCAAGCATCGAATTTATAGAGATTTTCTCTCCATTTTTTGGGTGGAATATCATTGAAGGTAAACCATGATCTTAGATCTAGTTAGTGGTATTGGTACTGTCGGTGTTGTGGTTCTGAGAGGTTTAGTTCATATGGATTGAGCTTTACTAATATCTGGTTCAACCTCAATAGGTTTAGGCATGGTCATTATAATCTGGCTTAGCTCAAATAGATCAGCAAAGTGTTTAGAATCATCAAAAGATGGTTCAAATACCTCAGATATTTTAGAGGATTGTTTAGAGATGCTAGAATGCTCAAATGAGTAGTCTTCATCGGATATCTCAGGAATAGGGGTTGGTGTAAGAGTTGCTGTGTATTCTTCTTCAAATATCTCAGGAATAGAGGCTGCTGCAAGAGGTGCTATGCATTGTTCTCCAATATCTCAGGAATAGAGGCTGGTGCAATGGTTATTATGCACTCTGTTTGAGGAGCTTTGTCCCTTCCAGTGGATTGTGAACTTGAGGTTTTAGTGGTAAAGAAGGTAAAGTTTTGATTTGCAAAGGTTTTTTCTATGAACTAGTGGATTCAACAGGCTTAGCATATGATGGTGATGGTTAAGGAGACTTTTCAGGTTTAGGTTTGGAGGATCTGGTCAATTTAGGCTTGATAGTGCTAGGATAGATATGCTATCTGATTAAAGGATATTTTATCTTGAATACCTTTTCATAGTTAGTTGCTTCAGGGTATGTTGGTGAAGAATAGATGGGTTGGAAAATTGCTAGAGTAGGATAAATGTGTTGGATAACCAGAAAAGATATGGGATAAGCTTCATAAATAGTCCTAAACTGTTCTTTCCGCATGTTAGCTTCCATTCGTTAAAGTACTTCTTTCACCTTTATGAGTTCTTGCTCTTTAGTGGTAAAGTTAGGGACAAAATACTGAGTGTCAACATATCTTCGTAGATCAGCAACAAGTTGGGCAATTTGACCTTTTAGTGATTTATCCAAGGATTGGATTTTTAAGGAGACTGTATTGACTCGTTGGTGAGTAACCTGTGTTTATTGATTTAGGTCATCAAGTTTGGAATCAATCCGTCAGAGGACTTTGTTTTGGGCCAAAACATTATCAGTCTGGCAGTTGAGAGTTTCATCAACAAGATTTTAGATCATAGTTCTATGAGAAGTAATTCCTATAGCACGAATATAAGGGTTAGAGATAATGCGTCTCTCTATCGGAGGAAAGTCTTCTTCATATGGGTTGACCATTATGCAAGGAATGAGATTTGGAGTAGGAACAATAAGAATATAAGGAATCACTGACTGAGGATGTTTAGAGATTGACTTTGGATGGAATAAAGGTTCTTTGTCAACAACTTTGTGCAATGCTCAAATATTTCTGGGTCTTAGTCTTGGATTGTCAATCCAAGGTCTATAATCATCATCATGGTCGTCATGGTGATATGGGTATTGTTGAGAAGGATGACAACGATGAATTTCTCTTTGTTTGTTTTTCTTCTTTCTTCCTCGCCGATTATAAAGCTCATCATCATCACTGTTTGGTTCATGATTTAGACAGACTTCATAGTTTTGTTCACACATGGAGGGATCAACATCCCAAACAAAATGTCACGTTGATGGTTGACATGGACAGGTTCTCCAACAGGCTTAAAGTAATGGATTGGAGGTCCATCTTTGCCTTTTGTATGTTAAAACATTAGTTGAAGCATCAAAATAGGACTAGATGTAGTTGAGGGTCTAAGTTGATCTTCATTCAGTTTAGTGTAGATGGATTTCATAGTTCCATCTTGTAAGGTCTAGCATAGGAGGATTGGTAGTGTGAAAAGAGTGTTGATGAGGAACATGGAATACCTTTTAGTAATTTGTGATCTATTTAGTTGGCATCAACTTTTTAAGCTTCATCGGTGGTAGCTACTTTGGGATCTGAATGATCGTAGTCTAATCATGAGCTTTATCTGCTACCATGTAGAACACATCTAAAGCAAAAGTAGGGAAATTAAGATCTATGACATGACTTGGCAAACGATAGATCATTTGGTAATGTAAAGTGGCCATAATAGCTTTAGGATCTTATTCTGCTCTAATGATCTGGATCTGGACTTGGAGTCTCTTAGATAAAGTAGGATCATCAAGCCTAATATTGAAATCAAGGGCAGTAGTGAGGATGACACTTTTATTATTGAGGGTTGTCAACATAGTACCAATTAAGGTGTTTTGGTACATAAAGTAGGCAGTGTCAAAAAGAGAGATGCTGGTTATAGCAGGAATGCCTTTTCTTCTATGGAGGGTGAAAACAAGACGAATAGCTACAACGTAAAGATGTGTGTGATTCTATTCTCTCCAAAAAGAGATGAGCTCATTTGGAATCTTTAACTTCATATATTGTTCTACCATAGTAGCTTTTAGACCACATTATTCCAGATAGGAACTTTGGATGATTTCTTTAACTTTTGGACGATGGGTAGGGAGAATAGTTCTTATACTTCTTGTCCAATAATGATCACAAGAATATATACTGTAGGGATTAAATAAAGGTAAGGAAGTATAAAAAATACGACTTTTTGCAGGAAGGTGGGTAATTTCTACAAAATTTTCTATTTTATTAGAAAATGTACGTTTAACATGAGAAGGGAGATTGGCAATAGAAAGGGTAGAAGAAAGATGAACAAGATCACTTGGTAAGGTATTCATGGCTTAAGAACTCTCCTTACTCACTCTTATCAATAATACTGTAGTTACAATCTTTTATGACAAAATTTTTAGACCTTTGATACATCTATATATTTATAAGAGTGAAAAAAGTATATAATTTTTCCTATATTTTATGTAAATTTAGGTTATTTTTATACTTTCTTATAATATATTTATTATTAAATAAAAGAAATGTTAATTGAGAAAGCTAATAAAATTTGATAAAAATTTGCATATACATTTATTAATTAAATATAATTAAAAGTATAAATTCATAACAATCGTGTTTACATAACTAAGGAGCCGTTTGGTTCTATTTCTGTTTTTCTATTATAGTTTTTAGTTTTAGTTTTCAGTTTTTTGTTTCTGTTTTTCTTTCAAACAAAAGCAAAAACATGTTTGGTTGTTAATGTTAACGTAGTTATATTTTTATCACTGATAATAATTATAAATTAGATAAAACTTAAAGATAAATTATTTTTAATTAAATAAATTTATTTAATATCTTATATAATATTTATTAACAAATTATTAA
>JANIIA010000191.1:9977513-9988871 GCA_027478495.1 Erythroxylum alaternifolium | reverse complement strand
AATTAATTTTAATTTATTAAATATATAATCTTGAATTAGATTATTCATAATTTTTATTAATAATTAAATAATATATACTTAAACGATAGTAAATCAGATTATAAAAAAAAGAAACAAGAAACAAAAATCACTTTTTATGATTTTCATAATTTTTGAAAATTGGAAAAAACGAAAACTAAAAATTGAAAACTCAAACAAATAAATTTTTTATTAAATTTGAAAACAAAAACAAAAAATTAAAAAAACAAATAGAATCAGACACTATCAGTTTAACTTTTAAATTTCACAAAAGTCACGAATTAACCTAATAAAAATATAAAAAATTTAAGATAATTAAGTCTGAAGGTTAAAATCGTGAAATTCAAACAGTGAGTTTACTGAAAACACTGAAGCAAGTCATGAATAATAATCAAGTATTTATTCTTCTACCTTCGCTTTCACTCCCAAACTCCTTCAAATGCTTTCTGATTTCTATCAGTTAGTCGAGGAAATCAGCAGAGTTATGTCTGGTTGGTTCCATTTTCCATCTGAAGTATTTGTATTGTTTCTCTCTGTGAAAAGAATTATCAGAAGGTCAAATGAGGCGATTTCAGTTTCTAGCCCGTTACAGCCGCCGTGCTGTCACAGCGCCACTGTATGCGGGGATTTCGCGTGAATACTGCGGCGGCAACCTTCAATTTGACACCTTGGCGGACAAGGTAGCTGAGTTCTGTCAACCCAATTTGTTTATATTTAACGAACTTGTTATGGGTTTGTCTAGAAGTGGAAAATTGAACGAGGCATTTTTGGTATTTAGAATCGTTAGAAATTTGGGGATTCAATTGAATGAGTTCATATATGCTATTTTGGCTGATGGATTCTGTAAAAGAGGAGATTTTGACATTGTCTATCAACTGCTAGCTGAAAGGGAGAAGAAAGGGATTGGTCATTGTTATCTTATTTGCAACACTTTGATCAATTGCTTATGCAAGATTGGGAGGACGTCTGATGCAGATGAATTCTCAAAAAAGATACCAGCAGATGTTTTCACATACACTACACTTTTAAAGGGTTATATCCAGGAAGTGAATGTTGTAGGAATTCTAGATATTAAACGTAGAATAGAAGAAGCTGGAATTATCATGGATAAAGTTATGTGCAACGTACTTATTAAAGCACTTATTGTTGTGGGTGTGCTTGAAGATGCACAAGCGATGTACAACAGAATGCCAGAAATGGATTTGACTGCTGATTGCATTACTTATTGTATAATGATTGATGGATATTGCAAAGTAGGACAAATTGATAAGGCACTTGAAATATTTGATGAGTTTAGGAGGACATTGGCTCCTTCACTTCCATGCTATAATTGCATGATTAATGGATTGTGCGAGAATGGTATGGTGGATCTGGCTACAGAGATATTTATTGAACTCTATGAAAAGGGTTTGACTTTGAATTTCAACACTTATATGAAATTGTTAAAGGAAATTATTAAGCAAGATGACTCTCAACGACTCCTAAATCTGATTTGCAGAATCAAGAATGTTAGATTGGACATTTTTTGTATGATTTGTAATGATGCTATCATTTTGTTGTGCAAGAGAAAATTTACCATGGCTGCTACTGAAATCTACGTAGTGGCAAGAAGGAATCAAGCATGCTTGACAAGTAAGTCTTATTATTTGATTGTAAGAGGACTTATTTGCGATGGAAATTTTCGACTGTGTCAGCCTGTTTTGGGAACCTTCATAAAAGAATATGGCCTTTTTGAGCTTAAATTAAGCAAGATACTGTTGCAGTACCTGTGCTTAAAAGATGTTACCAAGGCCCTTTATTTTCTCAACAAGATGAAGGAACGAAATCCTGATGTTTCTTTTCTCGTTAGTGTTTTAAAATCAATGGCAAAAAGCGGTAGAGCTTTAGATGTATATAAACTTGTCACAGAAGCTAATGATAATTTGCCAGTTATGGATGTTGCTGATTACTCTCTGATAATTGATTGCCTCTGCAAAGGAGGGCATCTTGTCAAAGCCTTAGATCTCTGTTATTTTGCTGAGAAGAAGGAAATTGATCTTAACGTAATTACTTATAATACAGTTTTAAATGGTCTGTGTCAGCAGGGCTGCCTTTTTGAAGCCTTTCAGCTATTTGATTCGTTAGAGAGGATCAACTTGACTCCTTCAGCAATTACTTATGCAATATTGATTGACGCTACATCTAAAACAGGATATCTTCTGGATGCCAAAAGATTATTTGAAGGTATGATCATTAAGGACTATGAAGTAAATACTCGTATCTATAATTCGTTTATTAATGGATACTGCAAGTTTGGTGAATTAGAGAAGTCCTTGACCATGCTGGATGATATGAAAGCCAAACGTGTTAAATTTGATGAATTTACTGTGAGTTCTGTGATCTATGGTTTTTGTCAAAAAGGGGACATAGAAGGGGCTTTGAGTCTTTTTTCCGAATTCCAAAGGAAAGGCATATCTCCTGATTTATTGGGTTTTTTGCATTTGATAAGGGGGCTACATGCCAAAGGGAGGATGGAAGAGGCAAAGAGCATTTTGAGAGAAATGCTTCTGTCACGATCTGTTCTTGAAATGATAAATAAGGTCAATAGTGAGATTGAAACTGAATCTGTAGAGAGTTTTCTGGTCTTCCTATGCGAGCGAGGAAGTATCACTGAGGCAATTATAGTTCTCAATGAGGTCGCCTCTATGTTCTACCCAGTTTGGAAGTGTTCTGGTCCTAATTGTGAATCAGAAGAACTGCCAATCCCTTCTGAAGCTGAGGCATCTAGCTCAATTCAGGGGACTGTATCATCCTCAGGGAGAACATATCTAGATCATTCATGCTCTGATGTGAAAGTTGATAGCAAAGTGGAAAACTCTGATATTCTGGGAAGATTATCACAATTGGATGACTTTGACTCTTACTATTCCATGATTTCTTCACTCTGCTCGACAGGGAAACTACTGGAAGCTAATAGATTAGTGAAGAAGACACTTGCTAGCTTGGATAAAGATTGTTAAAGTCTTGGCCTCTACAAATACGTTGCTTTTGCCTCTTCTTTAATGGCAGAAGAAGTACGTGTCTTTAATGGCAGAAGAAGCACGTGTTCTTCTTTTCAGGTGAATTCAGGATGTTTATTTGTGCTCTTGCAATTCTATGTTCCTCTTTGAGTGTTCTAGTATAAAGTTGAGAAATAATGTTTTATGTGATTGGATTTTCTTTCTCTTGGTCATTTAGAAATTCTAACAACTCACTTTAAGGTAAGTAAGGTCAGTCGGCAAAAGCATGTTTAAATATCTAAATGTTTTTCAACATTCAGAAGAGTACACTCTAGTGCTGTTTGCTGTCCAAAAGAGCTATCCCTCTTGTTTAGATTCCTCAGTTATTCGCATACAACCATTTTTAATTCCATTTTTCCTCTTGTGCTGATTCCTTTTCCCCTTCTCTTTTATTTTTGGGGTGTCTTTCATAGAGTTTTTCATGGTTCAATTACAGGTGCAATAAATAACTATTATCTACTGCAACCAGTTGTCTATATACTTCATTATAGTTTAATAATTCTTTATCAGTTCCTATTTCTTTTCCACATTTTTCTGATACATTTTCATGCTCCTATGCAGGCATTCCAATTTTTCGCTCAAAAGGTAGGTGTAATTTCTTGTGATTGGGCACCATGGCCTTGTTGAGTGGCTCCTTGCCAAGTAAGTTCCTAGTGTAATGTTGCTTTCATCTTTATTTTTCTTGGGTTGTCTTGTGGTATTATTTTAGAGTTCTCATCTTTGCTACACATTATCACTGGGAAATGTACTTCTTTTCATTAGCTGGAAGACAGGACTTGAAGTTTAGCAATGCTATGTTTGCAAGGCTGTCATGTGGCAATCTAAATGCAGCAACAAGAGGTTCAACTTTGTCACTGTTCCTTCGACACCAGCTACCATATGGATGACGGCTTCATTAAATCTCCAAGCTAATTTATATGGAGATCCAAAATCTAGGTTTGTTTGCAAGTTTAGGTTTCTCGTTGTAATGTTTCTTGATTTGGATGTATGCCATCTCAATTGTGGTTTTTGTCTATGGTGTTTAGCTACAATAGCTGTGATTGGCAGATAGAACCAGAAAAGGTTGCATGTCTTAGCGTCAAGAAGATGGCCTGTAGTAAATATCCAAAATATGGGTATTGATTCAAGCCTAGCGAACGCATAGAATTGTTACCTTTAGGAACTGGGTTTGGGTAGGAATCTTGGATGTAAGAGTCGCTTAATATATATGGAATGAATTTCATGAAAGCTTAGTGACTTTGAATTGATTGGCATATTGAGTTATAGCTACTAGCGGAACAGTCCAGTGTCATACATGATCTCTGGAATGGTGCCGCGCAGCAGGATCCCAGTGTAAGAGGCCAACCCTAACCAATACCGGGATGTACATCTAGTTTGCTGGTGCTCACTCACGAACAAGTGATTTAAGAAATGGTAATTACAAGTAATGACTTTTGCTTGTTTGCCAAAATATCTGGAGGGAGTTGTAACTGAATACTTGATTCGTCCTCACATATAATGAAATGTCAAATACATGTACTTTGAATGTTCTTTTTGCTTTTCTGTTTTGTGTGTATAATTCTATGTTTTCTCCCGTGGGAAGGATTTGTAGTTGGTAATTAGTATCTATACATATTTCAGTGCACAAGGTTCTCCGTTTTGCGAAGATCAGGGAAAGGTCGTCAATTTGTACGCAGTCTTTTTTTTGCATTTTACAAAGAAGTTGTCATTAATTACAAGCAGTCTTTCTTTTGTATTTTACAAAGATGTTCTTTTGTATTTTACAAAGCTGCCGTTTTTATGACTCAACGTTGTGACCTTTTGTAAACGTATTACTTAGTTTAAGACTCACCCTCTGTAGGTGGTAATTGGTATTAAGTATTATTGCTGAAGCATGAAGTCTAAAAGTGGGGAGTACTTGAAAATTTGTGATGTAATTTGTTTATTTTCTTTTGCAGAAACTGCCCATGATATTTTCTTTTTTCTTTTATCACAAAGTAACTGAAAACCAAACCTGGCATATTGAGGTGGGAGAAATTGCAAAGTGGGCTACTGCTGCTGCTTATTGGAAATTTAATTTTCTTATTCGAGGGTTGTTTTAGGTATGCACTTACAGTAACTTAAAGTAAGCAAAATAGCAAATCATTTCATTTGTACGCTCATAAAGTAAAAAACGAGTATAAGAAGCGTCCAGCCAACAGAGGTAACAGCATTTCCAACTTCCCATAGCGCATCCACAGGCATATGTCGACGGCTTGTCCTTTTGACTCTTTCTTTCCTCTAAATCTCACCCAGACCCAGGACAAGTTGTCAAGTGGGTGGTCGGTCGGACATTTACGCTGTGCACGAAGTATGTGTTTTATAACCGTGGATCTATGGCTCGCATCGTACTTTGTGTCTTATTGGAGGTGTCAGTCACAGAACAGAATTGACTCGTCTGTACGCCGCGTTGTGGTCCGGGGAGTGCGGCAAGGAAATCGAGTTGTGTGGGTCGAATTGAGATCATCTGTGCCTAGTTTTGGTGTGCCTTCTGTGTTCTATTAATCTGAGCCACTTATTTTTTCTCTCTCTTATTTATTGAGTAGTTGAGATTGATGAAGCACATAGGACACAACAAAAATGGGCATAGATGATCTCAATCCGTGTGGGTCTACTACACGCTCCGTTTCTGTAGAGGTTGCTTCCCAACTCAAATACGTTATCCCCTGACTTAGTCACCTCATTTACCTTTTCTCGAAAGCCCAAAAAAAACAAAGAGAGAGAGATCTTTGCTTTGCTCTTTAATTATTTTTTTAATTATTTATTTTGAGATGAGACGTGGAGAATATATTCTTTGATAAGTTGTTCAATCCATATACATGAAATCAACAACTTAGAGAAGTATAAATAACTGTTTTCCTGCAATTTAAGGAGGGAGAAAGAAAACGGTGAGTCAATCTCTCACTAGTCACTGCCATTGAATGTTAGTTGGCGGAAAATGAATTGGATTAGACATAAGTGTGTTTATATTATTCCTCCTATTTACACCCAACAAATACAAATTCTTTCACATTTAGATAATTATTACGTTATGGTTGCATTTCCAGCTCCTAATGCCGAAATTCTTAACGCCACATGCAGTCCCACTATTCTTGTATGGGATTATTAGTTGCAGTCCAGTCATAATAATAAAAGAAGGAAAAAAGAAAAAAAAAAGAAACTGCCGGGGAGGAGAGAGAAGGATAAAGAATGTGGCGGAAAGCTTGGTGGTTTGGAGCTTCAACGCACAGAGCGGCCAGGCCGGCGTCATCCTCGGGGAGGAGCACGGTAGCGTCTATAGCCGTAACTCACTTGTGGCTGCCCGACGAATCATATGTATATTTTGATTCATTACCAACAAAAACGACGACGACGACAGCAACCTGTTTACCGACATCATCGTTATCCTCTTCTTCTTCATACTTGGGATTGAATATGCAGCCTAGCCTCCCAATTTCATGTTTTTCTACTTCCTCCAACACATCATCATCTAATACTAGTACTATTGATGTTACATCTGACAATAATAACAACACAGCATCTAGTGGAAAAGTCAATTCTTCAAATCTGACATGTGAAGAGGCCAAAAGGTTAATGAGGTTAGTGAATGTGGAGGAACTGAAGATGAAGCTAGGAATCGAAGGGAAGGAGGTGATTGCTTACTCAGAGTTGATAAAGGCATGCCAATCAATGGGCGTGGCCAGATCTTTAGACGAGGCTTGCACTTTTGCTCGCATCCTTGACGACGCTGGCGTCATTCTTCTCTTCCGAGACAAGGTCTACCTTCATCCCGACAAGGTCTCCTTCTCACTCTGCTTTGTTCATTCTAGTTTTTGCAACTGATTCGTTATTTGGCTTTGTCGTCAATAATCTCTCCCTCTCTATTTTGAATGATATCCCTTATGAAGTTTTTTTTTTAATTTATAATTTCCAAAACTAGTTAATTTGGTAAAGATTTCTTTGGAGCCATACTTGTTGAACTTAAATGAATAAAATTAGTTTAGTGGTCCCCTGGTGACTAAAATAATGCAGCCAAATAAGCTTATGATACTACATGACGCTGATGAAGCGTTATGTTAAAGGAAAATGGATCCTGATCTGTAATAGCAAGCGTGCTGCAGCATTGCTGACCACTAAGGGCTTCATCTCATGTTGACTTCCTTGAACTTAGGAAGCTTCAGCTCTAATTTCTATCTCTTGTTGCCATCAGTACAATATGTATTGAATGCTTATTCTGGCTCCAAAATGTTTTAACCGAGAATGTGCAGCTTGCTCATTCAGCAATGATATATTCTCACATTTTAACACTGGCGCTTACATCTTACTTACTAAATAAGTGAAACAGTTCCATCGTGTAGAAAGCTGGTAATTTTAGAAACCATGTGAATTAAGTGTGCAAAAGGAGTGGGTACATAAAAGAGTCTCATCTGCTACTTGATGCTTTATTTTTGTATATCAACCTGTAAGAAGTGGCAACAACCCCATCTAGTCGCTACATAGGACAGTTAGATTTTTCCATAATTCAGACAAGAAGTTCTGTGCACCAAAGTAAACCGTGTTCGAATAATCTCTTCTGGGTTTATTTAAAGATCCCCCCTCCTAGGATGATGCCTGCATTGCCTTCACCATGATTATTGTTTTGCTTGAATCTCTGTGACACTAGGTCTTTGTGAAAGGAGAGGCTTGCTTTTTGGTATACTTTTATCTGCATGCTTGTTGTACATGGATACAACCGCTAAAATTGTGTTAAGACTGTCTGCTAAGTCTTGTGGCAGATGCTTGCTTTATGGTATCCTTACATATTCATACTTGTCTGGTGCATGAATGCATTAGCTTAAAATGCAGTAGACTTTCCCTTTTATTTAATTCTAGGTCTGGACAGGATTAGAGGAAGAATGCATTTATTGCATTCCTCAGTGTGTCATACGGTCAGAAGTCTAAGACTTTAGAGGTATGTGTAGTATTGAAAACTTAGAGAACTTATGCATGTTGCGGCTTCCATATTGCTAATTCTCAGTCATTTTTGAACTTACATGTTTATCTGCTGAAGATGTAGTTGCTACCTACTTGAATTTCTGGAAATATGCTTACTACTTCTAGGATATGTGTGGAACGTCTATGCATTGAGATCTTTCGCTGCACACTATGCTTTAAATAGGAACTTTAAAACAGAAGTGATAGTTAAAAGCAAAAGAAACGATTTTACATGCTGCTTTAGGGTTTCTATGATCCAGTGCATGATAAAGAGAAGTGGCCCCACCCCTAGCTTTTGATGTTTTTCTTATTTGTTTTTGTTTTGTCTTCCATATATAATTTTGGGTAATTCAGTTTACTGATCCTCCTGATAAAAGATTGTTTGGGTTTTCTATTTAGGTAGTAGATCTGGTTAGAAGAGCAGTTCCCCTAGCTCTGACTCTTGAAGATGATCCAATGAGGAATGAGTTAAAGATGCTGCAGGAGAAGAAAGAGGAAATTGACATAATGGCACATAAACAGGTGCGGTGTATTCTCTGGGGTGGACTTGCTATGGGTGTAATGCAAGTTGGACTGTTTTTCAGGCTAACGTTCTGGGAATTTTCATGGGATATAATGGAGCCTATTGCATTTTTCACTACCACTACTGGGATAATCATTGGCTATGCATATTTTCTGTTCACTTCCAGAGATCCAACTTATCAAGACTTTATGAAAAGACTATTTCTTTCGAGGCAGAGGAAATTGTTCAGAAAACATAACTTTGATGTGGATAAATTCAAGGAATTGCAGAAGAAATGCAAGATACCTCTAGATATCACTACCTCTGTTAAAAGTCGTGTTGGAGTGGACCCAGATCTAGAGGATGCCTTACACAAGGACTTATGTTCTCCTAAAGGTTCCTCTGGTGGAAATTTTCCAACTAATTGATTTGAACTTATTTCATTTACCATCTTGCTCCTGCCTGTTTTGTCAAGGGCTGGACAAGCAATTATCTTTTAGCAACTTGCTACACATTTCAGGTTTTTCATAACTACAGTTTTACAGATTCTGCTTCCCTACTGAATGTCGAGATTGTTGGGAAATAAAAACAAAGAACAGAAATAAGTAGAAAGGCCAGGGGAGAGAGTATTTACTTTCTTACTGCCTTGAGAATAAAAGAGCTTCATAAGGCTTAATATATAGGCCTATAGGTGAAGTAAATAATGGAAAAGGAAACGTGTCCTTCGTTAATGGAAACATTCATCCACTGTCATAAATCATAACAGATGACATATCAAAAGACAAGCATAATAATTAATCACTCGCTTCCTAACTGCTTTAAAAAAATAGGTAGTCGCAAAGTTTTGAAGCGTCGTTCAACACTCCCTTTTGCTTCAAAATTGCAAACTCCAAGTTTCTGTCGAAGTAATTATGTTTTTGCCAATGAAAGTGCTTTGGTTAAGAAATCTGCAACTTGTTTGTTGGTCTAATGAAACTTTAGCTCTATACCTCATTTTGAAGTGAGACTGCGAATAAATTGATACCTGATATTGATGTGTTTTGTTTGGCTATGAATGCTGGATTTTTTGTCATTGCAATGATTACATTGTAACAAAATATTTTTATTGCTCCTTATTGAACGTGATAAACATCAACCAACAACCTTCTCAACCAAATGGCTTGACATGCTGCAGAGGTTATAGGAACATACTCTGCTTGCAATGATGATAATGTGACCACATCTTGCTTCTTTGTTCTCCTAAGAAATTGCTGCAGATTCTAAGATGAAAGCATGGCCAGAGGTGCTTTTTCTAATCATCTACACATTCTGCCCAATCATTGTCACTATACCTGAACAAGTTGAATTTCGCTTTAATTGAATACCAAAGCCCAAAATCAACGGTTTCAACTATGTAGGGTAGCACTCCTTTTACTGCACCTAGATGTTGTCCAATAAGATTATGCATATACCTAGACAGTAAACTCACAAAATACATAATATCTGGTCAAGTATGGGCTAAATAATTCAACCCACCTATCAAGCTTTTGCTGTAACTCGGGTCAACAACCTCTGTACCATCCTCAAGTTGTAATTTTTTATTTGTATTCATATATGTAATTTTTTATTTGTATTCATTCCTCAAGCTGTAATTTTTTCTTTGTATTCATATATGTAATTTTTTATTTGTATTCATAGTTGTAGCTTCCAGTTTACATTTGTGCATGCCAAACTTAAATAGAAGATCTTTCACATATTTTCTCTACGAGAGAAATATCCCATCTTGGGCATGCTTCACTTCAAATCCAAAGAAATATTGCAAAATTCCTAAATCTGTCATTTCAAATTCTCTTTGCATGCATGATTTAAATTCAGCAATTAAAATGTTAGAAGATCACATATAAATCTTGTCCTTTATATAAATGCAAACAACTAAGAATTAACCATTATCATGCTTCTTCACATACAATGTGAGCTCATTTTCACTCCTAACAAATCCATTTTTCAAGAAATATGAGTCAACTTTTTTATACCATGCCCATGGTGTTTGTTTTAGTCCATAAAGAGCTTTTCTGAGCTTGTAGACTTTGTGTTCTTGCCTGCTAACAATAAAGCTATTAGGTTGACATACATAGACTTCTTCTAACTCCCAATTTAAAAACACATACTTTACATCAAATTGATAAGCGAGCAAATTCAATCTAGCTGCTAGAGATAAAAGAATTCTTATCGTTTCAAAGCTAGAAACAAGTGAAAAGGTTTCATCAAAGTCAATACCTTGATGTTGTGCATATCCTTTAGCCACGAGCCTTACTTTGAACCTCTATATGATGCCATTTGCATGATACTTTATTTTGAAAGCCCACTTCAGTCCAATAGGAGTCTTCCCCTCTGGTAAATCGACCAATTCCCATATTTGATTGTTCTCAATTGCCCTCATTTCTTCCATCATTGTTGCTTGTCATTCTCCATTTTTAGCAGCTTCCTCAAAGAACGTAGGTTCTGTCACATATAAAGCAAAACTATAATTTTCATAAATTTCAGCCAGCGATTGAAACTTTTTTGGAGTGAAATCATATGTAGAGCTGGACGAGGAGCTTGTTGACGATGAACTGCTACTGTTGCTGTGTGAAGTAGGATTACTGCCTGGTAAAAAGACTGAGTTACTGGTTGAAGATGTTGGAGAGTTAGTGTAACATCCCATTACCCTTGGGAGGTTAGAATAGTAAATATGAGTGATTAATGGGAGCTTAGAAATGCATTTTTTTTCATACTCATGCATTATATGATATGCTCATATTCATGAATATTGAATTTTTGCACATGAAAATAATTGTACATGCATTCATA
>JANIIA010000191.1:9941715-9951832 GCA_027478495.1 Erythroxylum alaternifolium | reverse complement strand
TTATCTACTATGCATGTGCATGTATAATGCATGCATATGTCACTGTTCACTAGCAATTGGTGAGGGGATGTTACAATGAATCACATCTAAAGTTTAAAATAAAATTATATTATGATGTTCTAAGAATTCTTTATTCTTAAATAAATTTAAATCATGAACAAATTTGACACAATATAACTTTATTATCACTTCAACTTCATATTTTCATTCTACTAAATCAAATCTTGTGGTTAAATGATTTTTGTTTTTATTTCTTTTATAAAATCTAAACTCTTTTATTTCATTTTCTTTTAATCTCTTTTTCTTGTTCTTTTTAACTTGTGCTATTGAATTTTGTAAATTCACTAGGTAACTACAGTAGGAGACAATTAGATTAGATGTTGTGCCTTCAATTTGTTTATATTTCATTTGCCTTTTCCAAATAGAATTTAGGTTTGATACATCTATAGTGTTTCCAATCTGGGCTTCTTGATTATATTCTTACTTCTATCACTAAACTATGGCTTAAAGTGTTAAAATACTTCCTTATTTCTGATGACATTTATATACAAAGATATAAAAAATGATTTAGTGCTTGCCTAATATAAATTAGTGTATGACAATAAAGTTGTAAAGGGTGAGAACTGCTTACATAAAAGAAGGTTGGCAGGCAGCTTGAGTTATTCCATAGTGCAACATTAGTCAACATTTGCAGTCCAAGTAAACTGGTTTCATAAAACCCTTTATTTATTAAGTTCTTTTGTTATGACTTACATCATTCTACCTCTGTGTGCCATTGTTCTAGGGATTGAATTTAATATATCTTTTGCTCTACATTACTACCTTCTTCACTTGTAATAGCATCTTCTTGCTAGCCATCTTGTTTCTAATTGATCCCAACAAAATTTAGTAGTGAATCTACTTGGTTGACTTGAAGTTGACCTTTTAATATTTAAGAAAAGTGATTTGTAAGCTTTTCTCATTATGAGGAAACTCAATTGCAGCTACTAGTGTACCATATAAAATGTCAACTTCGCCATTACTGAATTTAAGCAAACTGTCATATTATTCTTATTTTTTTCTATCGCATCAATGAGTATAATATGACAATGCTGCAATAGAGGTTGGGCATCAGCTCAATTCTTTATAATTCTATTAACTATAATCAGCAATGTCATTAAGCATTCAGCTTAACAGGAGATCGTTACAGATATAGCTCTATTGAATGATGCTTAAAAAATTTATGACTACCTATTTTCTACGAGCAGTTAGGAACTGAGTGGGTCAATTATTATATGTTTCCATTAACAAAGGACACGTTTCCTTTTCCATTATTTACCTCACCTATAAGCCTATATATTAGCCCTTATACAACTCTTTTATTCTTAAGGCAGCGAGAAAGTAAAGACTCTCTTCCATAGCATCTATGGTCTTTCTATTTATTTTTGTTCTTTGTTTTTATTTCCCAACAAGTTTTTGCTATCAGAGCAGTTGAGAGAGGAAGAGCATGAGTAGTCTCTTTTCCTTCTGTTATAACCAAGATAAGTCCACTAAAAAGAAGGAGGAGAGGTTGTGAGAAAGTGAGGTCTAAAGAATTGCGATCAGTCCGCAAGTGAGAGAAACAAAACTCAAGTCCCTAGTTTTTTTCTTCTTTCACCTCAAAAACCAAAGAGAGTCAACTACAGCATTAAACACTATTGAGGAGAAAAAAATCATTCATGGCAACAAATGGCTCTACGATAACCTCTTAGTCCCTAATTCCAATTTTTAAGGGTCGGAATTATCATTTCTGGAGTCTGAAAATGCAGACTATGTTCAAGTCTCAAGAACTTTGGGACTTGGTAAAGAAGGGGTTTGAAGATATTAATCCAGAACAGCCCAACCAGCAACTAAGGGACAACTGAAAGAAGGATGCAAAGGCCATGTTCCTCATTCAGCAAGCTCTTGATGATTGTGTTTTCTCCCTAATCACAGCAGCTAGTACTTCTAAAGAAGCATGGGAAATTCTCAAACAAGAATACCTGGGAGATAACAAAATAATTACGATATAATTACAAACTCTTCGTCATGATTTTGAGTTGTTGTCAAAGTAAGATAAAGAATTTGTGCAGGATTATCTCTTTAGAGTATCTAGAATTGTCAATTGTATGAAGTCATATGGTGAAAATATGGGCAATGAAACTATTGTGGGCAAGGTTTTGAGGAGTTTAACCTTAAAATTTAACCATATAGTTATTGTTATTGAGGAGACTAAAGACATAGCTATCTACACATTTGATGAACTAATGTGTTCTTTATTAGCAAATGAAGATAGGTTGAATAGGTCTAGTGGAAAAAACTGAAGAAAAGGCTTTTCAAGTAAAGAGGGGGTCTCATCTTAAAGACAAGTCAGAATCTTCAGCATACAAAAAGTCAGACAATATAGGAGATAAAGGGCAAAGTAGAGGAGGTTATCGTGGTTGAGGTCGTGGCCTTGGAAGAGGATGAGGTCAATTTGCTAGTGAATGTTACTGCAGCAAGAGATATGGACACAAGGAGGTTGATTGTTAGATTAAACAAAAAGATGAATAGAAGCATGCCAATTTCACCTAGACACCTCAAGAGGAAAGCAATATGTTCATGGCTCACTCCACTATAGATATTAAGAACAATGTTATTTGGTTTACTGACAGTGTTTGCTCCAACCATATTTATGACGAGTGGTTGTTATTCAAGTAACTTGACGAGCAGAAGAGATCACAAGTTTGACTCAAAGATAACAATCCAGTCAAAGTTGAAGGCAAAGGTATGATTGTTATCAAAACCGCATATGGTAATATAAAGCTTCTCCATGATGTCCAGTATGTTCCCTCTCTAGTTCATAATCTGTTAAGTGTTGGACGGTTGTTGAGATGGTTATTCTGTTATGTTTGGTAATGATTCCTGTAGTATGCATGATAAGAAATTTGGTAGAAAAGTTTTTGATTTTCAAATGACCTCAAATAGAATGCTTCCATTGGATGTGTCACTTAGTGGTGAAAGTTATGCATTAGTTGCTAAAGAAAGTGCAAAAACTAAGTTAAGGCATTTGAGATATGGTCATTTGAATATCAAAGGATTACAGTTGATAGACAATAAAAGCATGGTTGTTGGGTTGCCTAAAATTAATAATCTTGGATTTTGTGAAGGATATGTGTATAAAAACAAAGCAAATCATCATTTCCTATAAGTAAGGCTTGGAGGGCCTCGTCTTGTCTTGAACTCATACATGCTGATTTGGGCAGTCCCATGTCAGTTAAGTCTTTAGATGGGAGTCAATATTTTTTTCTCTTTATTGATGATTATAGTTGTATGATTTGGGTATATTTCTTGAGATTCAAATCTGAAACTTTTGAGAATTTCAAGAAATTTAAGTCCTTGGTAGAGAAGCAAAGTGGGTGTCAGATTAAGGTACTTCGAATAGACCGAGGTAGCAAGTTTGTTTCAGATGAATTCAATGTTCTTGTGAGGAAAATAACATTCATAGATAACTCATAACGCCTTATACACCGAAGTAAAATGGTGTGGCAGAACCGAAAAATCATACCATTGTCAAGATGGGTAGAAACATGATGAAGGCAAGAGACATTCCAAAGCGTTTTGGGTAGAGGTAGTGGTTATATCTATTTATATCCTGAATATCTCTCTTACAAAGGCAATATACAATCGGACTCCATATGAAGCATAGAAAGGTCATAAGCCCAAGGTAAGCCACTTGCGAATTTTTGGTTGTGTATCATAAGTTTTGGTTAAATCTCGATCTAAACTTGACGAAAAATATGAAAAAATGTGTTTTTGTGTGCTATAGCACTCAATCCAAGGCATATAAGCTATATAAACCTATGAGTGGTAAGGTGATTGTTAGTAGGGATGCCAAATTTAATGAAGAAGCAAGCTGGACATGGGAGAAAAGCAATGAAGTAGCAACAACAGTACACCGAAAGACACTTCCATAATGACAAAACCACATGATCTAGCAATTCCAGAAACTCATTATGGTGACACTAACTGTACCGCCCCCTTACCGCAAAGTACACACCAAGATGCCCGGAGGTCATTTCGGTACATATCCTATGATAAGGGCGGCTACTATCGATCATTACATTTACTTTACATGGCATCATACCATTATTCAATTATAAAGCATCGTAAGGAAATCACAATAATTTAAAACCAACTTTTTCCTCTTTTCATTTCATAAATACCGAATGTACATACATTATAGCTTTCAAATATCTATACATTTACATCAGTATAACCTAACATAAAAATTGCTACATGTAAGAGGAAATCCATAAAAAAAATCTATCTAATCTTTCCAATCCCAGCTAACTGACCTTTGAGTCATTTCTTCTTTGCCAGAAGTACAAGAATGAAACTTTTTGTAGGGTCTCTCGGTGACTCACGTTGTCTCTCGGTCCTAAAATGTCAACGTTCAATTTTGGGTGAGTCTTGAGAATTCAGATGAGGTAATCATCATCAATGGTTCACTCAATTCATGCAACAAATTATTTCACATAACAAACAATCACATTTTTGCATAATTGATTTCGTATCACGTTTTCACTTAAGCATAAGCAATTTTGCATTTCAATCAATCAAACATACTTAAACAGATGCGTATAGAATTCTCATGAGACTCTTTTCCAATTGTTATGTTGTTGTGACCGAGTGCCTAAACTGTCCCATATCTATTTTAGATACTGGGCTCATTGATAACTGTCCCTTATCCAATGGGGATACAGGGCTCATTTTACATAGTGAGCCTTAAGCTCTTAATCACTGTCTGAGCTCAAGGCTCATTTCACACTATGAGCTTTAAGCTCTGATCGGTGGCTACTCTGATCACATCTGCCACTCTGATTGTGCATTCATGTATGGAATGCATTTATCACAATCAATCATATTATGAAACACATAGTTCTGCACATTTACATACAAGCAGCACTTCTAATACAGTCCTAAATATAGAACTCCTCGAACAGTAAATTGTCTGGAACTAACACAATTAATTTCACATTCATTCAATCATTTCAAAACAAAAATTAAGCAAACAAGTAATTAAGTGAGACCGTCTAGGTTACTCACTAGTTGCTCCCGAAGTTAATGTCTGGAAGTTTTGGCGACGTCTGGAGGTTGACGTTTCAGTTGCTCCTCTATATCAAATAATATGCATATATATCAAAATATGCACAGTTATAATTGTTCAATAATGCACATGGATGAAATGAATTATGTACAATGTATTTTCATAATAATCCTGGGTATTTATCCATCAACTTCATCACAAAATCAATCTCATATCAAAACCTATCTAAGTATAATTTATACTTAGGTTTATGCCTCACTAAAACCATTAAAATCTCTATTCCTTTCTCATTGGCTCACTTCAGATTTTTCCAAGCCATACTTTCGGTCCTACTGTTTGCATTCGATTAGAAAGAGAAAATGATGTAATTTGGTCATACTCTCTTCTAGGAAATTGTTCCTCTATGTCTTATCTTTCCATTGACACCAAAATCACTCAATTTGGTCAAGTAATTTGGAAGATATAGCTCCAACATTATCAGGTTGTTCATATTCAAAATAGTGTACTATGTACAACTTCCATCCAGAAATTAAATATCTTAGAGAAAGAATCATAATTCGACTTGTTGAGAAAATGTGTAGGTCTATGTGTCTACGTTACTCCAAATTAAGAATCACTCCATTTGGATAACTACAGAATAAGTTATGATCAAAATACTAAAACATGTTTAAGCTGTGCAAGAAAGTTGGCCGCAGCGAAAACAGGAGTTGGTCGCGACGAACTTTTGCAAGTTGGCCGCGGCAAAACCCCTTTTCTTTGCTCAATTGAGCAATTTGGTTGCGGCGAACTTTCACAAAAAGCAGTAACATAACTTATTTTCCTCATCAATCTCTTCCTAAATCATCTCTTTTGTTTAATCTACCACTTCTAACTTATATCCACCTCGTTTCTTCTTCAATAATACCCCAATTACAGTTCAAGATCATCTATCCACAATTCAAAATCAATGCATGGTCATATACACTAAAAACAAAACACATCATATACACATTTATCATAATGAAATTTCTATCTAAAAAATCATCTCAGCAACCACTTATCAATTATCAACAAATCAAATACTCAAACAAGACATCATTCATCTTTATTCTTCATCCTTGACACATACACACAAATTCATAACTAATCCATTAATCTCAAATTACTCCACATACAAGTTCTATTTATACTAACCCATGAAAATCAACATATAACTTACTTGATTTCTATTCAAAATTTTCAAAATCTCACTCAACCCTAGCTCCCATGCATCCCACATTCCACATGGAAGTTAGAAGGATTCAAGTTTTTCTTGGCTCTAATGAAAGCTTTTCTCTTCCTCTACTCTTTTCTCTTCTCGAACCACCTCAAAATCTCTCTCAAAAGCTAAGAAATGAAGAACCCTAGCTCAACTCTCTTCTTTTCTCTCAAACCATTGAAGCTCTCTTCTCCTCTCTTCTCCTCTCTTCTTTTCCAGTTCATATTTTGCTTCTTCCACTTATACCCTTATATTTAAGAAAATTACCAAATTTTCTCCAAAAATTCTAATTCACTACTTATACATTCCCACTCAATTTTTTAAGACACAAAACCATAATTCGCATCATATTCACATTAAAATAATCATTTATACCCGAACATGTCAATTGAGTGCATGAACAATTGTTTTAATGTGTGCAATAATCAAATTCACATGTATGTGTATGCTAACATTATGCATGGGCATGAATGCAATTTCCTTAATCTCTCTTTGATCTCACATGTACCAAATTTTAGGGTTCCAACCTTTAGTATGGGAATGGAATGTTACATGGACAATGGTCCATTACCTACCTGTAAGTCTTGTATTGAAGGAAAGATGACCAAGGCCTTATTTCCTTCTAAAGGAAACAGATCTAAATCCATGTTGGACCTGGTACACACTGATGTGTATGGGCCCATGAACGTACCAGCTAGAGGAGGTTATGAATACTTCATAACCTTTATAGATGATTAATCTAGACATGGCTATTTGTATTTGATTCATAAAAAGTGAAAGGTTCAAAGAATTCAAAGCTGGAGGTAAGAAGCAGCTTGGCAAGCCATTATAACAACTTTGATCAGATCGAGGTGGTGAGTACATATCTGGAGAGTTCCAACAATTCCTAATTGACAATGGAATTGTTTCCAACATGTCAGCTCCCAGAACACCTCAATAAAATGGTGTAGCTGAGAGGAGCAATATGACTCTATTGGAAATGGTAAGATCAATGATGTCCAACGCTAACCTTCCAGAATTGTTCTGGGGATATGTTATACAAACGACAACTTATCTTCTTAACTTTGCTCCATCCAAATCAGTGCCTAAAACACCTAGGGAGTTGTAGATTGGATGAGTGTCTTCATTGTGGCACTTAAGGACTTGGGGCTGCCCAGCCCATGTTCTAAGGCCTGAATCCACAAAAAATAGAACCAAGGTTAGTAATATGTTTATTTGTAGGATATCCTAAGGGTACACGATGGTACTATTTTTACAGTCCTCAGGACAGGAAGGTATTTGTGTCGATAAATGCAGCCTACTTGGAGGAAGAATTTGTGAGAAATCATAAAGGAAGAAGTGAAATCGTACTTAAGGAGTTAGGTATTTTATTTAAACCAAGAGTTAATTCAGATATAGTTAAGTAAGATGTCAAAATGGATTCAAAAGTTGAATCAAAAGAGCAGCCTGAATGTCAGGTAGTGGCTATATGTAGTGGGAGGGTTGTGAGACAACCAGATAGGTATCTAGGTCTAGGAGAAGGTATAATTTCCATCTCAGACCAAGAAGTAATGGATCCCATTACTTATACATAGGCTATTATGACGTTGATGCGAAAAAATGGCCCAAGGCAATGGAATCAGAAATAGATTCCATGTCTGCCAACAAAGGCTGGATCCTTATAGATCTACCACTAGGTGTAAAAACCATAGGGTGTAAATGGATAGTTAAAAGGAAGAAAGGATCAAATGGAAAGGTAGAGACCTTTAAAGCTAGATTGGTAGGTAGGGGCTATACTCAAAAGGAGGGTATAGACTACAAGGAGACTTTTTCTTCGGTTGCCATACTTAAGTCCATCAAAATTCTTTTGGCTATAATAACCTATTTTGATTATGAAATATGGCAAATAGATGTCAAGACTGCATTTCTTCATGGGAATTTTGAGGAGACCATTTATGTGGTCTAACCAAAAGGATTCGTTGAGCCAGGTAATAAACATAAGGTATGCAAGCTGTAAAGGTCCATTTATGGACTTAAGCAAGCATTTAGGTCTTGGAACATTAGGTTTGATAGTCATATAAATCCTAGATAAGCCTTGTATCTATAAAAGGATACAAGAAGGCAAGGTTAGTTTCCTAATTCTATATGTCAATGACATTCTACTTATTAGGAATGATGTAGGAATGTTATCTACAGTCAAGGGATGGCTAAACAAATAGTTTTCAATGAAGGATTTGGGAGAGGTTATTTATGTTCTAGGGATGAAGCTTATAAAGGATCGTAAGAACAAGCTCATGGCTTTGTCTCAACTGACCTATATTTAAAACATGCTCAATAAGTTTGCCACACAGGATTCCAAAAGGGATTTCACACCTACTAGACATGGAATCAAACTTTCAAAGGAGCAAGCACCTAAGCCCCAAGAGTAGGTCAAATGCATGCGTAACATTCTATATGCATCTATAGTTGTAAGTTTAATGTATGTTATGCTTTGCATTGGACCGGATATCTGTTATGTAGTGGGACTGGTAAGCAGATTATAGTCCAATCTTGGAATGGAGCATTGGACTGCGATTAAGTGCACACTGAAGTATCTTCGTAGGACGAAGAATTTAATGCTTGTTTATTCTAAAAGTGACCTTATTCTGATGGGATATATAGATCCCGATTTCCAATCAGATGTCGATTCAAGGAAATCAACTTCTGGTTCTATATTTACTTTGGGAGGTGGAGCCATAGTTTGGAGGAGTGTCAAGTAATCTTGTGTTGTTGATTCGACTATAGAGGCTAGTAAAGCAACAATAGAAGTAGTCTGGCTTTGCAAGTTCCTAAAAGATTTGGAGGTAGTTCCTGAGGTAGAAAAGGCCATTACACTTTATTGTGATAATAGTGGGGCCGTGGCTAATTCTAAAGAACCTTGGAACCACAAAGTCACCAAACACATTGAGAGAAAGTATCATCTTATAAGGGAGACAATACAAGGTGGTGAAGTGGATATGGTAAAGATTCCTACAGATCAAAACCTTGCTGATCCGTTTACGAAGATGTTGTCACAGAAGAGCTTTGAGGGTCACCTAGAAGGAATGGGAATCAGGGATATGTCAAACTTGCTCTAGGGCCAGTGGGAGATTATTAGGGTTATGTTAATATAGTGCCCTGGAAAGCAAGTGTATTTACATATAACTTAATTTTCGTCTAGTTACAATATTGTAATGAAAATATTTATTATTAATAAAACAAAATAGTTTGGTTTTATTTGTCAGAGCATAATATAACTAGTCATAAGGTACCAAAGGTTCTTTTGTAAGTAAAATACATATATATGGAGATGTATGGGAAACATTTATATTATTAGAATCTAAACTAATTGATTTACAGTCGAATAATCATGTTGGTCGCTTGATTATGGTTTAGACTATAGTGTTGCGATTTACCTCCATGTAAGTGAAGGATTTTCCTTAAAGGGAATTACGAGTTTGAAATTATGATAGTAGTTGACTATCAGTAATGGCACTATTAAATGAATCTGGAATTTCATATTTTTTTAAAAATAAAGTAGGCCGTTACTTTAGTCTTAAAATATACACCTTATCATTTGTTTATTACGAACCACAAGCTTGATGAGTGGTGAACTCATGTGTGTTTTCTTATAATTCTTGATATGATCAGAATGGATTTTTATAAGGTATCAATCCAGTGTCCGTATGTTGGAATTATTAATTGAAACATCCATCAAGAAACATTCACTCAAATAAAGAGTTTATAGTGATATCATCACTTCTAGATGTTTTACAGAGATTGGTGATTAAACTAGT
>JANIIA010000191.1:9927230-9941615 GCA_027478495.1 Erythroxylum alaternifolium | reverse complement strand
GTAGGTCGTTCCGACACATATCCTAAGGTAAGGAAGCGCTACGTGCGATCACTACAGTACTCCACATGGCATCATACACAACACACAATCCCACCATTCTTCTCCACAATTACTAAGAAACACTATTCAAAGGAAACACAAAGATTAAGTGAGACCATCTAGGTCACTCACCTACAGCCTCCGAAGCTAATGCATGGAAGGCTCGGCAACGTCGGTCTGCTGACTAAAATAGCCTTCATATTGGGGGATGTTACAATAGTGGCCTATTAAATGACAAGAACCTGCTAAAGTATGAGCCTTATTGAAACAATAAAAAAAGGCATCTGTTAAAAAGAAAGGAACCGTCAGTAAATCGAAAACAGAAGGAACCTATTATAAAAGTGAAGGAGCCTCTTGCTAAAATGAACACACACAATATAATGCAGAAATATAAAAAATAAAGAGAGAGAGAGAGCAGAAGGACGTAGTCGATTTATACTGGTTCAATTTACAACCCAAGCTTATGTCCCATCCCTAACTATTCAACTTGAGTGTTTCACTATAAAATCAAGTAGTAATTTGACGAGCCTCTTCTAGCTCACAAGTTAATATTTTTCAAGGTTCTTTAACCTTCCACACTAGTAGTATTTCGCTAGCATCTACAAGCTCTCAAATAAAAATGAGGTTTGTTCGATATGAGCTTCAGTAATCTCTCTCAAAAGAATTTCACTTTCTAACGCACAAGAGAATTTTTTACAAATATATCACTTTTAAGAATGTATATGCTTTTGATGAGTTTTGATAATATAGCTTCATATGCTTCTGTATCGTTTCATTGTCTTTCACAGTTAGGTTGGCTCTTCCTTAAATAATTAATTTCTTCAACTAGTCATTGCTTCATCTTGCATCCTTAGTCAACTGGATATATTTAAATCTGAATAACTTCAATTTCATCTTTGCCAAAAAATCTTCCAGTAATCACAGGGCTAATATACATCCATCATAATTAGTAGGATCCTTTCGGATTTCTAATAAGGTAAGTTCATAATGAAGGTTCCTGCAAGAAAGAAAGCGTATTTTTTATGATTTTATTTCCTTTTGAGAATAAGACCGTTAATTATCCAAGGAAATAAATTCAATTTGAATTTTGAAATATTATATAGTTATCATCAAAATCGTTAATCTAATCCTTGAGCTAACACCCACCATCCTTACCAAAAAAACTTACAAAGTGGGTACCAGTAAATCATAATTACATATGGGAATCAATAGAAAATGATCTCCAAGGCCAAAAAGGGGCTTTATGAATGGTTGTTAAAGCCATTTTGACTTGTAAAGTGCATGTAGCAACTTTATAAGAATGATGAACTAAGTATTCCGATCAATTTTTGGGTAGATTACGGGCGGTATATTTTGATGGTATATTACGATATAGTAAGATTACAAAAGATCACATATTATATCTTCAATAATATTTAATAGTTTGAGGCAAGAGAAATTTTATATCAACTTAAAGAAGTGTTCTTTCATGAAACCAAATGATGTACATTTTGATTTTATTATATCCTACTGAGGAGCGGAGATAGATCTTAAGAAGATTATGATCATCCTTAATTGGCCTATTTTAAAGGATATGCATTAGATATGAAATTTTCATGGCCTAGCAATATTTTATAGGTGATTTATTCATAATTTCAGTGTCATAAGGACACTCATAACTGATTTTATGAAGAAATAAAATTTTACTTTGTCAAATACAACAATTAAGGCCTTCAAAACAAATAAGAAAAATAGGATCGAATCTCTTGTTTTGTATCTTCCAGATTTTTTAAAATATTTGAAGTTACTTATGATGCATATCATTTAGGAATTAGAGGCATACTTAGCTAATAAGGACATGTAATTGCTTACTTCAATAAGAAGTTAAGTGAAGAAAAACAATGATATTCGACATGTACAAAGACTTTTATGCAATGGTATGTTCTCTTTCCAATTGGCATCATTATCTCTCATGAAAGGAGTTTATTCTATATTTGGAACATAAATCTTCTTAAACACTTCATAAAAGAATTTGAATAAAAGACAGGTCTTATAGAGTGATCTTTTTAGCAATTTAACTTTATTATTGAACATTGAACAAAAGTAAGAATGAGGAAATAAATACATCAAAAGTCATTTGCTTAACACTTTAGCAGTAAAAGTTGATGGATTTGAAAATTAAAAATAAAATATGTTTTAGACTAAGATTTTGAGATAATTTATTCAAAATTACAACTGGTCAAAAGGACAACCACTTCCCATTTGTGATCCATAACACCTACCTTTTTGTAGGAATTGACTTTGCCTATATGATATATCTATGAGAGAATATATGATTTAAGAATCATATGGAGGAGGGTTAAAATATCACTTTGAAAGAGATAAAAACCATATCAATGGTTGAAAATTTTAACCTTGTTTAAAGTGACACATGTCTAAGGTTATATCAAATGTCGAACATATCAATTAGCTAAATGAAAAAAAGTGAAATTATAGATTATACACACCATTTGCTACACCTCATAAAATACGATATCATTTAAGTATGGGTTCTGTCTTGAGAGTACCTAATCCTATAAGAGGCTACGATTCCATTTTTACGGTGGCGGATTAGTTTTCAAAGATGAGACATTTCATTATATATTCCAAAAATTATGATTTTATGCATATTGTTAAACTCTTCTTTAAGCAGGTTGTAAGTCTTTACAAATTACCTTTAACCATTATCTCTAATTGTGAAGTGAATTTATAAGTTACTTTATAAGAACTTTATTGGAAAATATTGAACAATAAGCCTTAGTTTTCAAGTTCCTTCCATCCACAAACCAATAAGTAAATGGAGGTGATGAATAAAAGCGTAAAGGTGTGGGGTTGAGATGTTTGGTGGGAGATAGTATGAACAATTTAAGACCTAATTCTTCCTATGAAAAAATTTACATATAAAATTCCTATAATTAAAAAACTAATCGGTTTGACCGGTTCAACCGTGAAAATGTTGAACTGTCTATTTTTTCGGTTTAGTTTTTAATTTTTTGGTTCAAATTACTTTGATAATTCTTTTTTGTTAAAAATCGATCAGTTTATTAATTAATCAGCCAATTATCGTAAATTAATAAGTTATTATAAATTAAAATAAATTAGTTAATTTCATTTAACAATCTCTTTTTTTAATTGAACTTCAAAATTTTCGATGAGTAAGAATAATCTTTTTTAATCATATTTCAAATCCTTTAATTTTATTCAATATTTAACTAATTTTACGACAATCTAATACCGATTGAACCAATGAAACCTTAAACATATTCTCTTACTGGTTTAACTTTCAGTCTAATTTTTAAAACATCAAAAAATCTGTAAATAGCACAATTGACAAAATCCTTTTAAGATAATTTTTGGAATTCAATTAATGAAACCTATTGATTTGGTTCCTTTACCATAAATAATAAGAGTTAAGAGTTAAAATTGATTGTTTTGCGTTTAACACATGATAAATATCTTTTATAAGGTATAACCGAAGATAACAACTAACAACTTGACTTATGAAGAACATAATTGCCAATATGGTTGATTAATAGAATTTAATTAAGAAGTGGATATGAAAATAGCAAGAATTTTTCCAGGGCACTGCTCTGTAGGAAATTTTCCAAGGAAATATAAGAAATTTCATTCAAGGCATGTTGAACTTTCTAAAATTCTCAAGAAGATAAATATTAATGCTTATGCTTTGAAATTACTAACTGATAAAGGAATTAGTTATATCTTTAATGTTGTAGACTTAACTATTTATCATGTACATGATAATGTAAAATTTCCTATTGAAGTTGTGAGAGTTCCCATTATTTTTTAGTCTTAAAAGAGAAGATATAAGATGTTATTGATGAACAAATTGTGGCTGCAAGAAGGAGTGGATATCAGCAGTTTCTTGTCAACTGAAAAGGAAAATGAATTCGTAATAATACCTCAATTTTAGAATCTGAAGTTTAGAACTTCAAATGCAGACTTGTATGATAAATATTTTTATTTTAGACAAGATGAAAATTGAAGTGAAAAAACTTAGAATTTTTAAAACAAATAAAATAGAAAAACTTCACCCAAAGACGTGTTTTAGTTTTTAATTTAATAGACTGAAGAGTGAGAGCTGAAATGATAACAAAGGCAATAAAAATAAATTTACTTTATATTAGGTTTTCCTTATTAAATAGGAAATAAGAATTAATTAGATATATTGTCCTATTTATTTAAAATTATGTTTATTAAACAATAAAGAATTTTTATTATATTAGAATTTTAGATAATTTAGTTGAAAATCCCTTTATTATTAAGATAAGAGTTCTAAGAATTATATATACATAGTATATACTTAATCTCACAGCCTTGGTTTTACTCGTAGTAGGCCACAGTTTTGAACTGCCCACAGGTTTTCAGAGTTTACTGGGAACCCATTCTTTTGTAGCTTTACACGGTGGTTTCTAATTGGAGCTCTGGCAAATAATATTTGAGGTCTTGTTAAAAGTTTATTTATTTAGAATGAAAATGGCGAAATTGTAAATTGGAGTAGGAGTTTGGTTGTTGATATTGAAGATAACATAGCAGATAAGGTCGTTGACACTTCTTTCTTTTGCTACTCTCGTCTTCTCCACACTCCTCTTCCCTGTCTGTGCGTGTTGAAGAAGAAGAAGAGGAAAAACAAAACAACTGAATTCTTAATACCCAAGCTACCAACACACCTAAGTCATTTAGCTTATATTATCATCAGAAACAAAAGGAAAAAAGAAATGTTAATTAGCGTAGCAGCATCAGTCGGAGTGAGAGTGGGAACAGGGTCATCAGCTGCCACCGTACATCAACATCAACATCCTCATCTTGCTAATGGTAAAATACTAGCTGTGCCTCATCAGCTCACAACTGTTGGTGGTGGATTCAAGGGGCCATCACTCCCGACTGCCCACCTTAGTTCCTCCTCCTTCAAGACCGCTGTAGCCGCAGTCGACTCCTCCTCCTCCTCCTCCACTGATAATAATCAGGTTCTCTCTCTTTCTTCCTTCCTTTTACATCAATATATTAATGCCTTCTTCCTATACCTTTTAAATTTCATGTATTTTATTTTCTTACAACATGTCAACACCTGCACAGAACAATCACATTTGTTCAATATTAAGATGCCTGCCTCATCACATCTTCAGATTTCATGCGAACTTGGTATCGATTTCCTACAAATCCATTAGCCCCATCCCGTGTTTTTACCTATGACTACTACGTGCACGAATTGCAAACTTTTCGTGTGGCTACTCCTTGAAATCCTAATTTTAGGTCCCGCTAGAGTCAGTCAGGTTAGAGAAGTAACCCTTTAAACTTGCTTCTAAACCATTTTAAATATTGGCTTCTTTTATCTTGGCATTTCGTTAAACATTCCAATTATACTTTCTGTTTTGTCAATTACAGCCCCAGAGCAACAAATATTATTTTGTTGTTGCAAATGCCAAATTCATGCTAGACGAAGAGGAGCACTTCCAGGAGCAGCTATTTGAGCGTCTTCGTAACTATGGAGAACGTAATAAAGAACAGGACTTTTGGCTTGTGATTGAGCCAAAATTCTTGGACAAGTTCCCGAACATTGCCAGCAGATTAAAGAGACCCGCTGTTGCCCTTGTCTCAACCAATGGTCCCTGGATCACGTATGTTTGACTTGATTTTCATAATATTACTCCACCCTCAACCTCTCTGCAATTAATTTTGGCTTTTTTTTTATGTTCCCATTTTCATTTTACTTCTTGTCTGAGATGTTTGTCTGTAGAAGAGATGAATGCACACCATTGACAGAAGCACGGTTCATCTAATACTCGTATAGCCTACAAGTATAACTGCTACTGAATCTTAGTCAATGTATGTTGTCATTGCATAGTAGATCACCCCACTTCACTTTCACTTAATATGGAAACTGGTGATTAGATTTGCAGGCAGATCTATTATCATGAAATTTTAATTTCAGAAAGGTAAATTGGGATGTTTATTAATGAGCTGAGCTCAAACTATGATAAACTGCCCCTCACATCCTTTGACGAGAAGAGCTGTGGCTAACCTACATGTTCAGCTCTAACAATGAAGAACAATGCCAGCTCTGTAGTTGCCCTATAATCTGCAGCACTGCAATCCCTTCTCATACAGCAATAGTAGTGCTACTTTTGTACTTGTGCATTACATCTTTTGATATTTATTGCACCGCTTGACAGGTTCATGAAATTAAGACTGGACCGGGTTTTGTCAGCCAGTTTTGAAGCAGCCTCTCCCGAAGAAGCATTAGCCTCCAATCCTACCAATCTGGAGTTTGAGAAGCCTGAAAAGTGGGTAGCACCTTACCCAAAATATGAGTTTGGTTGGTGGGAGAAATTTTTGCCTCCTGTATCCATAGAGTCAAAAGTGTAGACAACTTCACTCTTTTTCCTAATGCCTGCTTGTTTGTCAATTTTCTTAACCAGCTGCGAGTAACTTTTGGATTGTATGAGCTAAATTGGAGTTGAAACTGCTGTTATCCTCGTACTCCTTGTTAGTTGTTGAGGCAATTTTAACTTAGTGAGCAAATTTGGTATGATACTCCATGGCCTTCGGAACTTAAAAGTCCTAAAAGTTTGTATTTAGAATGTTGAAGACAAAATGCAACAATATCTGAAAACAAATCTGATTCTGGTAGAATGTGGCATCTAGTGTATTAGGGAATAAATTCTGGGAAGTAGTTTTTCTGACTTGATTAATCGCCCTCCAATTCTGTAGGCACTTCAGCATCAACCAGTCAAAACACTCGAGTAAAAACTAATTGATGAAATCAATACAGAAGAGACTGCAAGGTTGAAAACTTTGTACTCTTTCAAAATGTGGCGTCATAAACCAGCTCTTATGCAGAAGAGAAAACTGTACTTGGCCGAAGTAGCTTGTTAACTGTTTGAGGAATGGCAAGTATTTGAGACCCCATAATTAGGTTTGAGTGCTTCTTAGGTAGATGTTTCAAATTTAAACCAGAAATGGTATATGAAGATGGAAAGAAATATTGTTTTGGTTGTGAGATAAATGAGATTACATTGGTTGATTTTATGCTTGCTAAAAAGTTAGGGTATGGAGAAACATGGGATTTTACTTCTGAATTCCCATCTGAGTCCTCTGAAGATGGTTTGAGGCCACTATAGAATGATAATGATGTAAGGAGCTTGATAGGTGCAATTGAAGAAAGAAAAATGATGATAGTATAGGTGTTTATAAATGAAGCGAAATACCCCAAGTTAAGCAAACTTACTAATCTTGATGTTGATGTTAGAATTGAGGTACCTGGTAATGATGATAAGGAGATAGGTTTAGTTGAAGCCATAAATCCACCAATTCTAGCAACCACAGATACACCAATTCTAATACCCATAGATGTACCATAGAGCATCAAATTATTCAAATGACCTATCATATAATGAAAGGCAACCAATAGATATTTAGGACATTCAAGTAAAATTTTTTTTTAATGATATATGTGGGTATGCTATGGAAAAAGAGTTACTTGGCCTAAGTGAATGATGTGCCAATGAAAATATTGACTTAGGTGATGATGAGTTTGACATTGATGATGATGATATTAGTAGTCTAGCAGGAAGTTTTGATAAGGAAAGGAAGAAGAAGCTTAAATATACACAACTTTTCTCGTCTAGTTTTAGATGATAGGATGGTTGTTTAGAAGCAAGGAATAATATTTGATTATGTTGACACATTTAAGAAGGCTTTAAAGAACATGAGTATTCAGATGGGATTTGACCATGTGTATTAAAAGAATGAAAGGCCAAGAGATACTTTGGAGTGTAAGAAGTAATGTGACTGAAGAATATATGCAAGCCTAACACAAGATAGGAATGCATTTTAGATTAAGACATTCTAGGACTCTTATTCTTGTAGGAGATCATTTGATAGTACAAAAGTTGATTACTAATGGATTACTTGTAGGTATTTAACACACTGTAGAAACCGTCCTAGCTAGAATATATCTGAGTTTAAGGTGGCTATTTTAAGATATTACCAGCAAGAGATTATAGAGATCAAAGTGTAAAAAGTTAAGAGGTATGCCTTGTATTTGTTAGCTGGAGATGAAAGGGCATAATATGAATTGAGAGGGTACTTCTTGGCAGTGATGCAATGTAATAGGTGCAGTTCATTATACATCAAATCTCCTAAATGTATGTTTGAATCATGCTACGTAAATCATGCTACGTATGCCTTGAATAAGTAAAATTTGGGTTTGTTAATGTTATATGCATTGATGGCTGTAAATGATGATATAGTTTCATTGGCTTAGGATGTTATAAGAGATGATAACAAAAGAAAGCTAGGAATGGTTTTTAGGATGCCTAATTAAAGATATTGTCAATGATAGATAAAAGATAACATAACGAAATATTTTTTGTGTAAGTTTCGTAGTTCCCCTCATTTCTTACTTATCATATCTTTATCATGTGATACAGGGTCTACAAAAACTATTTGAACATCAGTATGCACATTTTGACCATCATTTTTGCTTTTGTAAGCCAACTTACAAAGTAATTATAAATTTTCAACCATCCATAAAGACTAGATATGGAGTAGTGCTTTAGATTGTACATAGTAAGGTTATAAGTGGCAAATGAGTAAAGATGGAGAGCATGAATAGGGATGTATAGGATTGGTTGGCAAATATTCCTAAAAAGAGATGGTGTAAACTTGTATTTGACATATGATGCAAGAGTGATTTGTTGTCAAACAACACAATAGAGTGCTTCAAAGCATAATGCACTGGTCAAATCAATTTTGACTTTCTTAGAAATGATAAGAAGAGCTACCATAAAGAGATTTCATTAGAAGAAGCAAGTAACAATTGCATACGATAGCAAGATATGTCCTAAAATCATGTCAAAGCTAGAGAAAAATAAGGAGGCTATAAATTATTTGAAGCATTTTATAGGTAATAACTTCATTTACATTTAATACCTCTTTACATAACTCTTATTAATAACTTTATTCATTTATGACAGCGAATGGAACAGTTTAAATTAAACATTAAACAAATGAATGTACGTGTGAGAGATAGGAGTTAACTAGTATCCCTTGTAGCTCTGTCATTTTTACGATTATTTTGGAGAGAGATCTTAAGGATTATGTACATCAATACTACTTTAAGGAGGTATATATGAAGTGTTATTGGAATAGCATAAATCAAGTACTAAATGAAAAGTTCTAGCTAATACCTAGAGAAGAATATGGATAGAAGATCAATTATCCTCCTTATAAGAAAAGTGATAGAAGGTTAAAGAAGAAGAAAATTAGGGAAGTTAGTTAAAGTAAGAAGGGCGAGATTATTTCAACAAGGACCGATAGCCATTTAACTTGTAAGAAATGAAAGCAAACTTTACATAATTATAGAACTTGTAAGATGCCAACACCTAGGTTAGTCATCATAAACAAAATGATGGTAAGCTTATTTATTTCATATTAAAGAAAGAATGTATGTGATAATAAAAATTAATTTTATTTGTTCAATATAGGGTTAAGTGTAGATGCCTTCTCACGAAAGCATTGTAGTAGTTACATCCCAAAAAAGGGAAAGGAACCTATTCAAGCAACTAGAGAAGTTGGAAGGTCTGACATCTTAATAAGGTTAAGGGAAAGAAAAGAGGCTAGACCAACAAAAAGAACTATTATTAAAGGACATGTATAGCTTGTGGTCCTTTGTATTATTTAAAACTCATGAAGACTTTTTGGTCTTATGTAATTATAAGCAACTCACTTTTATTTATGAACAACTCATGTGGTCCTATGTATAGACTCACTTTTGTTTTTTTTTTATGTATGCAATTATAATACCATATGCATGGCACCATATGTAGAGAATCATTTTGTTAATCTTTTAAATTTATTATCTAATTTTGAATTTATAGACTAGATCATGTGTTCGTAATTACAACACTATATATAAAGAATCATTTTTTATCTTTTGATTTTAATTCAGAGGCATATATTTTTACATATGTGCATGAAATAAAATCATAATCCACTTTCATTAAGTTAATACATTATGTCACACAATTTTTCATAATTTAAAAGAGGTCAAATATAGTTAATATCATCCTCATTGCTTGTATATATAGATACCAATTATTGCACTAGACATAATCCAAGACAATAGCATCTAATCCCATACCCAACTAAGTTTACTATCTCTCCAAGTAAGTTTACCTTCCCTTTTTTTTTATTTCATGTCATGGTCTTCTCTCTTAACATATTTATGACACCTACACCTTGTGGAGTAAATTTCTCATTTAGCGACTCAAAGAAATTGCAATATTCCTTTCCCTACAATAAACAAGATAAACATTCCTTTCCAAAATTTTAACCTCAAAGTTAGTGTTACTGACATCATTCACACGCTTAACTGCTCTATCCATCCTTATTCCAAACTGTTGAGAACTTTCAACCATATTTGATATCAATTGTTTGGTATGATTTCAATTGTCTGGTCACTTCAGGTGTTTTATTTTCCAAAGCTTCTCCTCTTCTTATATCTACTATACTCGTATCCATTGGAAATGGCTCTTCATAGAAGTACTAATTCAAAATTTATTCAAGAATCTGATGGTGTGGACAGCTAGCACATAACTCCTTAAATCTCTCCTAATATTTATATAATGCTTCTCCGGTAAATTGTCTTATTCTATATACTCTTTTCTGATATTGGCTAATCGTGATATATGAAAGAACTTCTCCAGGAATAACCTTTTCATCTTATTCCATATTGTCACTAGGCTAGAGGGAAGATAATATAACTAATCATTTGCCTTATCTTTCAATAAGAATGGAAATTTATTCTTCGGTCGCTCACTGTGGCTTTATTCTAGAGTAATTAAGAAGAAATTCCTTCTAGTATTTATGTGGATCTTCACTTACAAGGCTGTGAAAAATAAGGATTAAGTGAATCAAACCAGATTTCAATTCAAAATTTATATCAACATTTAGAAATCGTATAAATAAGGGTTATTGATTCAAAATTTGATTATGCTAACTCCCTTAATGTTATAGTGTTCGGATTTGCCATCTTTCTTTAACTTCTTGGAAATTAAAAACTTCGACAATAATTAAATCTATCTCAACTTTCACTTTTAGAAGTGAATAACCTTTTCCTTAGTCAATTTCCTTAAACAACACGTTATCTTCTTAATTTTTGGATTATATTGCAATTACCTATCTAAGAAGAACGAGTCATACAAGATAAGAGATTAGTAGTAAACTATAAAATAATGCAAAGAAATTAAGAAACTAAAATAGTTCCTCGACAATAGTGCCAAAATTTTGATCATGTTGTTGAAGCACTCAAAATTAATTCTAATTCACTAAACTCTTGTAGCAGTCATAGAACTAGGTTGAATCCCAAGAAAACTAACAACTAGTTTCTTAATTTCAAGTATTCTAATAAAGTGAGGGGGTTTATAATTAATTAACTAATGAACTAAGATTAATAAAGAATTACAATAATTAACTAAAAATAAAGATTGAAATTTTCAATTTTAATTTTAATTAACTCCGTGTCAAGGGAAGTATCTTATCCAATTGTAACAATAATCATTAGTTTAAAAAGAATAATATTCACAATTCAAATAGTTTATCCAAAACATATTAGGATAGTCATAATAAGTCTCAAATTTTTCTAAATTAATTAGTTCAAATCCAACATTCAAACCAAAAGTTACCATCAATTGATTGGAGATGATATCATTCCATATCAATTAAATGATGACAATAAATTTAGTGAAAAAAATAAACCCTAAATTAAATAATTAATAACTACAACTATTCAATTTAGTTTTCTTATTTGTCATAAGTTAAATATGTAAATCCACAAATAAGCTATTTTTAACTTGTACTAATCCTTCATGACAACTATAGATCACTAAATTTATGGATAACTATAGAATAATTAACATCAAATTAATTTGTCAGTTTGATCAATATTAATTATTTATGAAATATAAGAACACAACCTAAGAAATACTTGAATTAAAACATGAATCTAAGTTTAGAAAAAAAAACCTCAAAAATTTACAACTAAAATTTTGAATACCCTTAAATCAGAATATTTGGATTAGCCATTCATGTCTTTAATTCCAACACTAAAAAAAAGATGAAAGATAAAGAGACAACTATAAAGACAAAAAAGAGAATGATGTGTATAAGTGTTGGATGTGTTTTTCTCTTTTGTTCTTACTCAAAACCTAGCCTCCTTTCTTCTTATAAAGATTTCTATCTAAAACAAATTGAAATTCCTATACAATAGGGATGGAAATAAGTTTCTTAATTGATTTCAAACTTTTGAGGTGAATTTGGCATTAGGCATGATCTTACCTTATCCACTAAAATAATCTTTTCACTTTTTCCAAAATTTGTGATTTTGACCAATAATGCTCCAATTTAATGCAATTGTCACTTGTCATCTCCTAAAATAAAAAATATTATTTTCCAATTTAAACACCAAAATATAGCCAAAATAAAAGAGATAATTTCAATTAACATAACCAATTAACATCTTATCAAATTCCCCCACACTGGAATCATGTTTGTCCTCAAGCATACATCAATTCAATGTAACAATAATCCTCATAACAACCTCTCATCTTCTTTCATGTCAAGCATATTAAAGGTCTAGGATAAAATAATAATTGAAAGAACAAGCATTCATAAGACATTTTGTTACAAATAAAAATAAAGCATCTCATCAATTCCATTAAAATCAAATGAAACAAGGCTTGACTCTCTCTCATGGATTTTACTCTATACACTCAAAGTGTTCCAAGTTGTCAAATTAAAGCATAGTTAGTTATTTACATAAGCTTGCTTATGAATCACATCTCCACCACTTAACAAAATTGAACTTAATGCATAAAACAAAGGGAATTAATAAGGGTTACAATGTGGCTTAGGTAAAGTATGACAAAAAGAAGTTTTTAGGTTAAACTAATTAAAGGAAATCATACAAACTTATCAACATAAGTTTTAACTCAATTTAGTCTAAAACTCACTTAATTCAAATAGTACCCTTTCAATCAGCTCATTCTTTTTCTTTTTCTTTTCTTTCCTTTTTCATTTTTTTAGCAAGACCATCAAAGAGGAGATTCTTTTTTTTTCCTTATACTTACTTCCCCATTCTATAAAAAAATGAAAAAAATCAAAACAATGTAAATTGAATCAACTAATTTTCCTTTCTTAGAATTAGTCGAAATCCTATGGAAATAAGCTTAATACAATTCCTTCAATTTAAGGGTCTAAAATTATTGGAGACATCAACAAAAAGAAAGGAAATTTTGGCTTGTAATAAGGTTAGTATAAGGAAAGAAGGTTCAAGCTGAACTTGGTTTTTTAATATCATGTATTCAAAAGCAAGTTTAAGCATAAAAAAGTTATGTTTGATAATATACAATCAAAAGAAATGTATAAACACAATTGTTGGATTGTACAAAGGTTATGGAACATCATGATCCTCTTATTGAGTTAATGATGAACCTTTCAAGGGAATCACGTGGTACAAAGTAAAATGTTCTCCTTTGTTGCTCAAGCAACCTCATCCTACTTAAACAAGCCCTATCTAATGGTTCCATCTTACAGACTATATGCATATTTGTTGGGCCTGGGTCTCGATTCGGACTTCATGGTGACTATTCACCACGATTGGGATTTAATGAAATAATAATTAAATTAAATTTTAGCTAAAGGAAATTCATGGTGGGACTTTTATAAAATAAATAATTAATAATCAAATGTCATAGAATAATTTTAAACATGAAAATAAATTAAAATGGGAGTCGAATAACACATATAATCACTTAGAACTTAACCACAAAAATATTTTTGTCTAACATTTGTAATTGTCATGGCTATGACATAAAAATGTCACAACCATAAATTTGCTATAGAAGTGTCATGGCCATGACACAATAATGTCATAGTTGTGACAATAGGATGAGGGATGTCACTACTGTGACATGAAATTGTCATAGCCATGACAATTGGAGAGGGATGTCACAGTTGTGACATGAAATTGTCACAACCGTGACAAATGGAGAGGGATGTCACCGTTGTGACATAAAATGGTCACAACCGTGACAATGGAAGGTGTCATGGGGGTGATAATAATATTTATCAATTTTATAAGATTAATCAAACTAATAATATTAATACTTATTATTAATAATAATAATTAATAATTAATGACAACAACAATAATCATAAAATTAATTATAATATGAATAATAATAAGTAGAAAAGTTATAATAACAATAAATTTAATAACAATAATATATTTAATATTACTAATAATAA
>JANIIA010000191.1:9905615-9916025 GCA_027478495.1 Erythroxylum alaternifolium | reverse complement strand
TTTGATTGAACGACGAGGATTATTGTATCTAAGTAAAAAGATTCATTAATAATTATAAATTGGTGATTAATATATTATTAATTATTATTAAAATATTATAATTATAGGTAAAATTAATTAGCTCTATATGTTAAAAATTATTTATTTTTATAATTAATGAAATGTAGTAATAGTAACTCCATAAAATAATAAGAATAATTTTATTTATTAATATAAAAATCAATAACACCTATATTTTTATTAAGTTTTAATATAATTAAAAAAGAGAAATTTTATTTTATAAAATTAAAATTATAAAATAGCTATTTTTAATATTAGAAATTTTTAAGTGTGTTAAATGTTTATATAAAAATAGAAAAAAAAATTAATTTTTCATATTCATAAATTATAAAAATTAGAAAAATTACAACTAAAAATAAAAATCACAAATTTAATTAAACATATTTTTATTAAAAGTTAAAACTCAAAAGTCACAATACATTACAGCCGAACCACGGAAAAGATCAAGTAGGATAAAACCAAAAATTATATTATTACATTATAGAGAATATAGCAGGTGGAAAGAAAAAGTTTCTAACTAGTTTACAATCAAACATAAATTAATAAAAGTTTAGCAATGAAGATCGTAATGTAGGGTTTGCAATTGGTAAGTAGAGAAGAGAAGAGAGGGTAGATAGGGTGTGGAGCTTGGAGGAGTGAATTTAATTATGATGCTTGGAGGAGTGAATTCAATTTATAAAGGGGATGGGTGTTGTGGACACGTTCGTGGGACAAACTTACACTCGCAAACATCATTGATGCAGTGTCATAGTGTTAGGTTTATTTAATTGTTATTCATGTTACTTAATTAATAAAACAAACCATTAGGTTTTGTAAGGAGTCTTGCCTATTTTCCTATTTAGTTCCCTACATGATAGGTGTTCTATTTTGGTAAGGAGTCTTGCCTATTTATGGGCAGATCTAAGAAATAAAACATAAGTCAGAATTTATCAATAAGAGATCAGAGTTCTCTCCTATTGAATTCTAAGGTTTCAATCTCCCTTGACGAGTTAAATTATTCTTCAAAAATAGGTTGCCCTAGGAATCCACAGAAGGGCAACAAGGGACAGGTCATATCAGATTTATTAAACTGCGATTTTTCTATTCATCGTCGTGTGACACGATCCTATTCTAGAAATCATAACATTTTGGTATCAGAGCCTAACACAATGAGCGATGATATTGAGGCCAGATTTCAAGAAGAACGATCGTATATGGAGTCAAAATTTTCAGCATTGGAGACTCAGCTAGAACAGCGTATGTGGGACAAGATTGCATTAACCATCCAAGAGCAGTTTGCAAGCTTAGGGTTTAGTGCCTCTAAGCCGTCGCAAAACAATAGTGAAGAGAATAGTGCCGCTGCCCACCCAATCAGTAACACCCAAATGAACAGGAACAGTGTCAACCACCCTAGTCAGCCAATCGGAATACAACCAACAACCCATCAATCCTTCGTACCGTACTATGCCAAGCTAGATTTTCCCTCGTATGATGGAAAGGATGACCCACTGATTTGGGCCTAGAGGTGTGAATTATTTTTTTGAGAATCCAAATACAGCGACAACAGAACAAGTGAAGTTAGCAGGGTTTCATTTATTGGGCAAAGCTCAGCTCTAGTATGGGGAAGATTTTCTCAAATATTGTTTTCAACAATTCGGCCCGCTGGATAGTAGTAATCCCAATGAAGAATTAACTACTCTTAGAAAGTAAGGAACTGTGGAATCATATTAAAGCCAATTTCAGGAGAAATTAGCACGAGCAGAAGAACTTCTGGAGCATGTTTATGCAGGGATGTTTGTTGCAGGGTTGGACGACTCAATTCAAATGGATGTTCAGATACTCCAACCCCCTTACTTAGCGATCACCATGAACCTCGCTAGATCTTATGAGCAAAAATATCAAATCCAACAGGCTAACCTTAGCCGTAAAGGGAATTGACAGTCATCTTGGACAGGTTCAATTTCGGCAGGGAATTCTTAGGTCAAGGGCACTAATACCACCTCATCCTCATCAATAACAGCCAGCTCAACAACTAATAATTCTTGCTCTTTTGTTCGACGACTGACTCGTGCAGAAATGGTGGAGCGAAGGGCCAAGGGGCTTTGTTATAACTGTGATGAGTTGTATTCCACAACACATCAACGCAAACGACTCTTTTGGCTACAGGTGGACAATCCAACAGAGGAAGGAACAACAGAGGAAGAGGAGGCAGTCCTAAAAATTTCGTTACATGCAATTAAGGGTTATTCGGGCTCAAAAAGTATACAGGTGTAGGCCGTTATTAATGAGAAACCAGTACTCAGTTTGCTTGATTCTGAGAGTACCCACAATTTTGTTAGCACAGTGGCTGCCCAACAATTGCTTTTACATGTCCGTGCTTTACCCAAGTGGGTTGCATCGGTATTTTCTCACGAATAACATTTTGCATCGCAGATCATAATTTTCTACTGATTTTTATGTGATTCCGTTGGACAGTTATGATATTGTTTTGGGCATTCATTGGTTACAAACGTTGGGGCCAATTTTATGGGACTTTTCCAAACTCATTATGTCATTTGAAGTGGAGGGGAACCCTATTTTATTTTAGGGGCAGTAGCGAAACAAACGTATAGCCTTATACATGTTAGAGAATACGCATTCAAGAAAGCTGACTCTAGATGGGTTACTGGTTGACTTTGGAGATATACTTCAAGATCCAACGGGATTACCACCAATTCGGTAATGTGATCATCGTATCTATTTACTGCCAGGCACACCTCCCGTGGTTGTGCGGCCATATTGCTACCCACACAGACAGAAGGATGAGATTGAGAAATAGTGTGCCGAAATGCTCCAACAAGGGATTATCCGCCCAAGTTAGTCCCCATTCTTTTCTCCAGTTTTACTAGTGCCTAAGCAGGAAAGGTCTTGACGACTTTGTATTAATTTTCAAGAATTGAATGCACAAATGGTGAAAGATAAGTTCCCTATTATGGTGGTTGACGAACTTTTAGATGAGTTACATGGGGCTCGATACTTCACCAAGTTGGATTTGAAGTCTGGATACTATCAAGTGCGCATGTTCCTTGCTGATGTTGAGAAGATGGCTTTCCGCACTCACCATGGGCTTTTTCAATTCTTGGTAATGCCATTTGGCCTTACTAATGCCCTGTCTACTTTTCAAGCTTTGATGAATGAGGTATTTCATAAGTTTCTGCGTCGTTTTGTGCTTGTTTTCTTTGATGATATTCTGGTTTACAGCAAAGATTGGGCAAGTCACTTGTCTCATATTCGCCAAGCTTTTGAACTTCTACGTTCGCGCAAGCTGTTCCTAAAAAAGTCCAAGTGTAGTTTCGGTTCTAAACATGCTTCTTATTTGGGACATATCATATCCTTGAAAAGGGTGGAGGTCGATTCAAGTAAAGCGCAGGCTATTATAAATTGGCCACAACCTCAATCCATTACTTCACTACGTGGATTCTTGGGATTGGCGGGGTACTACCGCAAGTTTGTTCGTGATTACGGGCAATTGGTTGCACCTTTGACTAGTATGTTGAAGAAAAACTCATTTGAATGGAGTGGCATGGCATTGCAAGCCTTCAAAAAAATGAAGCAAGCCTTATCCACCACTCCCGTCCTAGGGCTACCTGATTTTGAAGAAGAGTTTGAGGTTGAATGTGACGGTTCAGGTGGCGGTATCGGGCCTGTCCTACATCAGGAGGGGCATCCAATTGCCTTCTTTAGTCAGCAACTAGCGAAAAGACACCAAAAATTAGCAGCGTATGAGAGGGAATTGATTGGTTTGGCTAAGTCAGTTCAACATTGGCGACCTTATCTATAGGGGCGTTCCTTTTTTATTCGCACCGATCATTTTAGTCTCAAATACTTGTTAGAGCAGTGTTTGACTACTCCTCCCCAACAACATTGGCTTGCCAAGTTAATGTGTTACACTTTTAAGGTTGAATATAGGGCATGGTCTCCAGCAAATGCCTTATCCCGTCGTTCGTCAGAGGATTTGATTATGTGTGCCATTAGTTCCCCTCGGAGCTCGTTGATGGAGTCGCTGCATGCCGAATTACAAACTTTGTGCAAGCAAGAGAAATCGGGTGAATTGGGGTCGGATTGGCAAGTTCGTAATGGGTGGTTAATGTTTAAAGGTTGTGTGTATATCCCCCCAAATTGCTCATGGTTTCCAGCAATTATGTCTGCTTACCACAATAGCTCACATGAAGGAATTCATAAGACGTTGCACCGAATTCGTGGGGATTTCTATTGGAAGGGATGAGGGCTGATATAGCGGAATATGTGGCTGCCTGCCCCATTTGTCAAAGTAATAAATCCAAACAGCTTAGTCCTGTAGGATTGCTACAGCCACTGCAATTACCCACTCAAATTTGGGCTGATATCTCGACGGATTTTATTACTGGGCTGCCTAAATCATGGGGCAAATCTGTTTTGTTTGTGGTAGTGGACAGATTTTCAAAGTATGCTCACTTTATCCCATCAGCACATCCCTACACGGCTGCACGGGTTGCATAGGTTTTCTTTGAGCAAATTGTTCGGTTGCATGGTATTTCGGAAACTATTACTTCTGATCGAGATGGGGTGGTCACCAGTACTTTTTGGAAGGAGTTGTTTGTCTCAGTAGTACTAAGTTGCAGTTTTCCTCGGCCTACCATCCACAGACCGATAGTCAAACAAAAGTGGTGAACCGAACAGTGGAAATGTACCTACAGGCTTTTGTTGGCAACATGGGTTGCATGGGTTCCATGGGCTGAATACTGTTATAATACATCATTTCATTGCGCCCTTCAAACTACCCCCTTCAAAGTGGTTTATGGTCGGGATCCACCCTGCTTACTTTCCTATTCGGCTGGATCCACCAAAGTTGACGTCATTGATACAGCCTAGTTAGATCGAGATCAGATATTACGGGATGTTCGGGATCGTCTCTTGCAGGCACAAACCAAAATGAAGGAGTACTATGATAAGGGCCATCGTGTCGTAGAATTCAAAGAAGGCAATTGGGTTTGTCTACGGTTACACCCTTACCGTTAGCATTCTGTTCGCCTCACTGTTGATAGTAAGCTTTCTCCTCGGTATTATGGTCCATTTAAGGTTGTTCGTCGCATTGGGCAGGTTGCATATCAATTGGAGTTACCCCCCGATTGTCATATTCACAATGTCTTCCATGTCTCTTTGTTGAAAGCCTTCAAGGGAGCACAGTTACCTGCCGTGACTCCTTTACCTCCAATGGAAGATGGCCTCGTGATTCCAGTTCCGCAAGAAGTTCGTCGTGGGCAGTTAAACCGGGGCAATACGGAAATTTTAGTTCGTTGGGCTGGTCTTCCAGTTCAAGATGCTACTTGAGAAGACTTGATTCGCTTTCAGCAGTCTTATCCTACTTTCGAGCTTGAGGACAAGCTCTTTCAGCGAGAGGGGGGTAATGTGGATGCGTTCGTGGGACAAACTTACGCTCGCAAATAGCATTAGGTTTATTTAATTGTTATTCCTGTTACTTAATTAATAAAACAACCGATCAGGTTGTGTTGGTTAGGAAGTTTATTATTTTTTATTTCCTATTTAGTTCCCTACAAGATAGGTATTCTATTTTAAGGAGTCTTGCCTATTTATGGGTAGATCGAAGAAATAAAACGCAGCTCAGAATTTATCAATAAGAGATCAGAGTTTTCTCCCATTGAATTCTAAGGTTTCAGTCTCCCTTTGATGAGCTCAATTATTCTTCAAAAATAGGTCGCCCTAGGAATCCGCAGAAGGGCAAAAAGGGACAGGTCAGATCAAATTTATTAAACTGCGATTTTCCTGTTCATCGTCGTGTGACACGATCCTATTCTAAAAATCATAACATAACCAAACTCTTAAGAATGCATGTGGACAAGGCTAGCCTGGCTAGTTTATGAGCTAGCACAACTAACCTACCAGAACCCAACGTTATAGACCTTACAATGCTAACTTGAAAGCAGATACAAGCCACAAAGCACAAATTTGAGGTTGAATGTGCTTCTTAAGCACTGGGAGTCTTCTATAGGGATTACTATTGTTTTTTTTTTGTAAAGTACAAGGATTACTATTGTTGTCATTATGCTTTACTTCTGATGACCATCATTATTAGTCTTGTTTCCCTTTTGTCTTATGGAACCTAAAGGGGACTTATAACCCACAAACCCCATATGCCAACAAGGTAAAGAACTCAAATCCTTAAATTTTGTGCCACAAAATAGAAACTGAGCAGTGGCTGACAATACAGCACAAGTAAACTAGAAGATATAGAACATTCTAAAATTACACGCCAGTGTTTTCCAACCATGGTTGTAAAAATGGAAAAAAAAACAAAGCACTCTTAAATGATTCCTGTTTTAACCGTCTGAAAATGAGATATGCAACAATCTAGATTAGTCATTTAAAGATAAGAATGATATAATGGGCTTTAATAAATCATTACCACGATCATCAAAGGTTTCTGGTAAAACTAAAATAGCAGAAAACATGTTTCTTTGAGACTGTGGTATGTGCAATTTCTCTGTCAAAATCCAATCCCAAATAGCATGCAGGTCTTCAAGCACCTAAAGAAGGAAAACTAGTTACAAACAACTAGAAAATACAGTCTTACATTATGTTCCTGTTGCCATTAGAGCTTAGAAGACTCATAGTACATTAGATTATTAAAGAAAAAGATTACACAATGCAGCAGTTTTCATGTACTATGTAAACATAAATCTGTCTATACATAAATAAAGGGCTTTATATTTAGCTGCAAATGGCATTTTTTGTACTACATTCTCATCCCAGCCAAAAAAAAAAACCTGCTTAGTGATCAAAATTGCATCTACCAACATCTGTTCCATAGGTATAAGAAAATTTATCACACAATGAACATACCTGCTGCGTAGTATAATGCTGTGAAACATTCAAGTGACCCCTACGGATAGGACGGCGCAAACAGTACCGCTCTGTTGGTGAAATTCTTAATGCTTCCTCACCAAATAGACAGCTTCTCAATCTAGGTTCTCTAGCAATGAGTTCATTAGCATCGGTGCCTTCATGTTTCTCTAAGGAATCACCTATTAAACCTTCATTTGCTGACTTTTCTGCAACAAACAACTTGAATACTTTGCTTTATGTGATTAAAAGTTATATAGAGACTTCTAGATTCAGAAATTCAGAGCCTTCTTCCTTAATGAAGAATTTTTGATGGACTAAGATACGTCAAGCATGGCTCATGGAATGTAGGACAGAAAACAAAAAAAATAAAGAAAATGTTAAAAAAGGTAAAGGAAAGATGCTGAATAACCTTCTACTTGAGAATTGTTGGACAATTATACAAGTTTCCTGTATTCAAATATTACTAATAGCTTATGTTGTCCTACTATTATAAATAAAAGGGTGGCTGAAACCTAATTAGGACAATAGAACAGTCTACTTTCTACACTAAATGTATGCGATAACAACATGGAAATTTAACACCTTCTCCAATCTACTACCACCTTTCAGTGGGCCCAAAAGGAAGGTATGTGCAGCAATTAGGTCATGTAACAGATTTTGCCTCTGAAAAATCATTGCCTCCAAACGAGATAAATAAAACTAGGATACAAGCTCAAGAGTTTATTAAATATTAAATATTCATTAGCTCAGTGTATTTAGACTTTCATGCAAGCATAAATTGGCTCCACTAGGGCAGTCCTTAAAGAAAAGTTCAGAGAACAAACAAATATATGCAGTACAATATACTATCAAGATAAAGCAACTGAAGGTAACATATATTTTGATCGACCAAAATAGCTGAAAGACATCCCACCCTCAACAAAACAAACATAGCCTTTTAATACTTATAAGTTACAATGAGATTAAGGGAACTTATCTCCATTACCTGATGGCAAAGATGAACTAGAATCTTGCTCGTACACATTGGCCCATGTAAAAGCCATATCTTTCCTACCACTATGCGGATTATATCCATCAACTCGTCCTATCTGCAGAAGAAGTCCATTGACTTTAGAGCCAAAACAATTTCTTAACCCTAAGAACAACGCAAGCATAAATGAAGAGGTTGCTCCCAAGTCTTGAAATGTTCTCAGATTTTGCAAATGGCCTTCAACACTAAATAAACGTAAAGTTTCTTTGAAATTTTCCACAAGCATATCTTCATGATAAGTTTTGTCTAGAAGTTAATAACAAGAACTAGAAACCAAATAGAAAACAAAAGGAATGACTTATTAGTTGGCCTCACCCATCTAATACTCAACCTGCAGTAACTACAGTTATCAAGGTTGAAATATTTGATTATGAGAGAGCATGAGGTATAAAAGAGGAGATGATTATGCATAAAAAGTGGGAAGGGAGAGAATGATGACTAAATGACCAATCAAAACTGAAAATTGTTACGATGTTGTAAGGTTTGGCAAGCCATGACCTCGAGCCCCAGCCACACACATCAAGTTAAACCATAGACTAGTAAGGGTTGTGGGGCACATCCAGAACTGTCTTCTCTCAAACAAAGTGCTCACAATGGTAGCAATTCTCACTAGCACACCACATCAAACTAGTTGCAGAGGAAGAGAAGATGAAGAAAAAGAAGTTAACATGGAGCATTATGTAATATATACCTTTTCCAGAAAAAGAACCACTCTCAATCTGTGTCTTTCTTTAGCAAATTATTTCTTTATCAAAATAAAATCCGTGAATTTACTGGGTGCAATGGCATCAACAATAATACTGAAAATACACATAGTCAAACACAAATGACTCAAAATAAAGTCTAAATACACATAAAAATGCATTCTGCACACCTTACGAGGAAACGAACTGTTGGCAACCTCTTCATCCAGAAATGGAATTTTCAGCAACGATGCAATCTTCAAAACAAACGACAACAAAGAAAAAGACAACATCAAGAATAAGAAAGCACGTACCGTGAACTATAGTTTTTTGTGAAAACTAAAAAATGAAAAATCACATAAATAAAAGAAGACTGACAATATCATAAGCCTTCTCACGCTCCATATGCTGCTCCGTCGTAACTTGCGAATTCAGCATCTGCGAAAAACGAAACGATTAAACAAAAAAGAAAGAAGATTAAGAATAAGAAGGAAACGAATAGAAGCAAGCAAGCATTAGAAGAAAAAGGGAAAAAGAAACCTGATCTTGAACATGGAGTTTAGGGTATTGAGAGGTGTAGCGAGCGATGCAGTGAGGAATAGCGAAGGGATAGTCGTGGCTAGCAAGGCCTATTCTTACAATCGCAGAACCTAATTTTGTAATTTGACAGAAATTTAGAAGAAGATATGAATGCTGATGAGAGTAGAACAGTAGAGAAACAATAATAGTAACTAAAAACCAACCAGGGTTGATAACCACCAAATTGGAGCCTCGTTCTGATACGAGCTGCGAAGGAATCACCGTCTTCAAATAATCCTGCCAAATTAACGCACAAACAAAAGCAATTTCAACTACCTTATTTTTCTTACAAAATGAAGAATAGAAACATTTCTTAGGGAATGATTCTGTTTACCATTGTAATGAAGAAGAAGTAGAAGAAGAAAGACGCCGCTACTTGCACTTGCACTTGCACTTGTAGCTCTCACTCTGTTCTTTAAAAGTTTTGTAAACTTTAAAACCGGTAATTAAATAATTAAATTTTCAATCTTTTTTAATTCTAAAAAAAATTGTTAACATTATTTACTATATAAAATAGAAATCTTAGCGTTAAATTTAATTAATCTACATTATTTTGAGATTAAAAATTCTTAAATTAAACTTGTTACTTAAATCTTTTTTTTTTAAACTGAGGAATCCACAACAACTATTCTTTTAAATGCGCAGTGGGTAAACCTCCAAATTGACGTAATAGTCTGCAAATTATACCAATCAGGTACTCCACACTTGGCAAGCCTTATATGACAGACTCAATCAAGAGAGTGTAGGTAGGGGGCTTTATGACATAGCGGCAGTAGTTAGGTAAAGATTTTTAGGTTAATCACATAACCACGTCTAAGCATAAAACTTAGGATTTAATCAACAAGAGAAAGACAATCTCTCTCAAGAAAATTCCTGAAGAAACTTTATTAAGGTAATGCTTTTGGGGGGGTTTTAAACATCTATTAACCCTCCCTTTTATATCCCTAACGTGGTACATAAAAGTTAGGGATGTCAATTTCGGCCCGGCTCGCCTGGCCCGGCCCATTTTTGGCTCAGGTTTGGCGGGCCACGGGCCGACCATGGTCCCGGGTAGGGCCGCTGGCCGACCATGGTCCTCCCGGGGAGGGCCGCGGGCCAACCAAGCCCGACAAAACGACGTCGTTTTGTGTTTTTTAACATTAAAAAATATGGACGGGCCGGGTTTGGCCCGGGCCCGGCCCGGCCCATTGACATCCC
>JANIIA010000191.1:9883256-9899098 GCA_027478495.1 Erythroxylum alaternifolium | reverse complement strand
ACACAACAGACGACGGAGCAAATTAGCTTTGGGGTGGTGGTGGTGGAAAGGAGACGCATCAGAGAATAAAGGACAACGCGCAGATTGGGTGGGGGGAAGACGACCGCGGCTAAAATTTTAACCAAACAAAAACGACGACGTTTGGTTTTAAACCAAACGTCGTCGTGTTGCTCCTGAAGTGAACAGCGATGTTTTCTCCAATAAAACGTCACGGTTTCTCTTCGACGATGTTTTATTGAAAAAACGTAGCAAAAAATTTCAAAAATCCGCGACATTTACACAAAATGTCGAGGAAAATTCAGACTTTTTGTGACGTTTTCGAAACGTCGCCAAAAGTCCTCACAATCTGCGACGTTTTCTTTAAAAAACGTCGCAGATTCTGTTAAATTTTTGTAATGTGAGCAGATAGAAAGAACCATGTATGCTAGATTGGTTGACGATTCTATTTCAAGTATATAATGTACAAGGCTATGTGCAGCTGAACTACAGTGTGATACATACGGAAATTGATCAATCACATATTCAACATGTTTAACATCATATCTCTATTTGGTTACCGACTTGAGACTGAAGCTGTACTTTGCTAGCATATTTGAAGGGTAATGCTTCAACTGTCTGACACCCTCTACATATTAGATGGCGGGAAGATAAAAATGTTATACCAATTTCATGCGCACACACAATACCTCAATACCCTTATTTTGAAATGTCAATTTTACTTAATTTCTTCTAATGACTGATTAACTTTAAAAGGCTTGATGCATGAGAACTTCGCGTTGATGCATGAGAACTTCGTGTTGCCAGGTATGAGAAGTTTTAGCTAGTTACTAAATGTTACTTTGTGTTGCCAGATATGTTATAAACCTTAGCTTGGTAATTTTGTCCTTTGCTATAATGGCGTTAGTAACTTTCTTGTTCCGCTAAATATGTCAGGAGATTCATTTGGAACTGAAGTGGCAAACTTTTTGAAATTTTAATCACTGTCCATTTGGAAGCATGAGTGTTCCACGTAGCGTAAATCTACCACCGACATGGGCGCTCGACTTCACGATTTTCGTTTATATAAAGACTAGTATCTTAGTGTTTGGATAGTTTGAAAGTATACTCTCAGTATCATCTGAAGAAGCAATAGATAACTTTCCCTGTATTAGGAGCTTTCCTATCTTTAAGAAGTATTTATTGCTTCTTTTCCTTGTTGGTAAGAGAGTTTATTTGATAAGTTACTGTATTGTGCCTTCTTTTTGCGCTTTGGAGCTCGGCTTGTGTTTGATAGTCATACTTTTTTAACAGTTTGTTTGAAGTTTCTTCATAACTCTTCGATTTAATTTATCTAATGGTTGTAGACTCACAGTAGTGCACAAGTATCTGTTTTTTAAGGTCATTTGATAGGTTGGAGCACAGATCTGACTCTTTTTCAAGAGTGGTGATTCATGCATGCGGAGTTGGCACACTTTTTGTAAGAGAAGTTCACGCATGGTTACGATCATATGCTAAACCTTGTGTTTCTTTTACTCCTTACTTGATTTGATCTAAGCGTTTATGTGTTGGTATGTCGTCTCTCCTTGATTAAATCTGTGTTTGCTTGTCTAAATATGATTTTGTTTCTTCTTATGGTTGGTAGCTTCTTATTTCGTTATGCAATTATATTTATTTTCAAAGACCAAAAGACTTTTTATGTGCAAAAACGAGTATATCTGAAACAAAACATCTCCTAATAAAAGGATTTTGTAACTGAAAGTCCTAGCGCACGCAAACAAACCCTTTTCATTTGTCTTTGTCTAATAAACGTTACTGCATCTCTTATAACAAATAATAGATATTTACCAACTAAACCGAATTTTAGTTAAAACCAAAGTGGATAGACATGTATGTCATGTTATAATAAACTCCACTGCTTTGGAATTAACAAACCCACTGACCATATTTTGTATTTGAAATTAGAACTTTGCTAATTCATGACATACATTTGTGTGTATCGACAAAATAATTCATTTTATTTCTACGAAAATAGGGCAACATTTTGCATAAACTTATCAGTGATGTAACTTCGAATCTTTTATTAAAATTAAATGCAACATTTCAAAAGTACATGTTAAGAGTGGACTTTCCGAACATTGGGAAAGATGAATGCGATATATTGTCTCTCACATTTATGTCTGAAAATTTTATTTATTGAGTTTGAAGTAAGGACAATTAATTCACTTTAATTAACAAAAGCAAGTTAATTAAGTTAGTACCTTCCATAAAAATAAAATCTAATGGGAAAACAAGAATCCAAGTCAAACAATATCAATAATAAGGAAATGGTATGCAATTGAGTGCTTGTAGCATTGGATGTATTTCAAAAATTGCATTTGATATATGTCTTTTAGTGTGTTCACATATATCATTATTTATGACAATTTGTTTGGTTTAGGGGTATCTTTTATTACAATTCGGATAGGGAAAAAAAAAAAGTGGGGGGAGATGGAAAAGCAGGAAGGAACGATATCAACAAGAACTGGGTTGAGAAGGAGTGCCAGAATATCCGAATTGGAAGAAAAAGCAAGACTACAAAAAAAGGCCAAAGCTAATAACAATAATGATGACAAGGGAAAGTCAACAAGCAGGAGAGGTCGCAAACGCAAAAGTTTACAGGATGTGGGGGTCAATTCAGCTTCTATTCACTTTCATGAGGTCTATTTTAATTTCCCTTCTTACATTTTTCATGAAAAGAAGAGAAATGCATTTATTTTGTTTTCCATATTTTCTTCTTCATCTTAAATTTCTGTTGTTTCTTAGCCAATGAGTTTCTGTTTCTCCTTAAGTCTAGATTTGCTATCATTTATTTCTTAGCATCCATGGATTGGCTGAATAGTCTTGGGAACTGGGATGTAATTAGTATGAAATATTAGAATTAAAGATGGTGAATTGAGAACAGTATGTTTTTACTCTTCCCTTTGTCTCTAATCTTTATAAAGTCTCACAGCCACCTTCTTGTACTCGTACCAAGACAGTATAGTCCTCACTACTTTTACCAATCAACCTATCTTTTTGCACTATAACATTAGCTAATTAGTAGCTTAGAATAGTTAAGGTACGTGCAATCTAGTTCGGATGCAAGTAAAAGGCCTTAACCAGTCTCGAATCCAGGGTGATATTGATTTCTGATATTCTTTATGTCCGATTCAGATTGATGGTATGCTGACCGACACTCTCTTCTTACTCGTGTTTATGTGCAGCAAGTCATGCATCTCATCATGACTATCGCTAGGATAATTTTGTTTCGATTTTTCTCATTTCAGCCATATACTTCAGTTCATTGTTCTTAATTTTTATGCAGGAAGGAGATAATTCAAAAGAAGATATTTTAATGAGATCTGGTGAGTCTTCAATCAACGAATAACAACTTCAATATTTTTTAATGACACTACAGTTTTCTATTTTTCCTTCCAAGATAATTATCATCTAATTCACTATTTTGTGCAAGACCAACCAATTTCATGTTCGCCTTCTGATAAGTGGAACCAGATGCTAGAATTGATATTGGATATACTTCAAAGGTAATATCGTCGTTCAAATTTACAATAAAAAATATTTTAGTGGAATTAAAGATTTAATTAGTCATTCTAATTATAAACTTCTTTATTCTAATTAATACAGGAGGGACACTAATGAGATATTCACCCGTCCAATTATTCCTAACGCTTTAGTTAATCAAACTCAGGTATTCGTGCATATAATCATATAGACAGTTGTCAACCATTATAAAATCGTATGTTTTTTGTCTAATAATCTTCGATAACGAATTAATGATTTTTCTCAATTTGTTCCATAATAAGGTGTTCTGCTATTACAATATCATCAAGGAGCCCATGGATTTTGGCACCATGAGGGCTAAACTACACGAAGGAAGATATGTAAGATTGGAACAATTTGAGGTGCGCTCGCTCCAACTGCCAAATTACAGTCTTCGTGTCTTTAATTTTTAAAAGTCAACTTCCGGACATATTTATAATGTTAGCTTATATGTGACCAGTGATTAAGAAAATGAAATGTAGATCATGAAATGGCTGATGCCAATTTCTTAATTTTGCTCTGTGGTTACAGTACGATGTGTTTCTCGTATGCAGCAACGCTATGAGATTTAACGCACCAGCAAGCGCGTTCTATACAGGGGTATAATGTAATACAGTTATCACTTTCATATCCTTATTATTACATTTTTATGTCAGATGGGAATGTTGGTATGTATGTTTTTTATAGCTAAAAGAAATAATTATTATGGTGGCCTGCAGGCTCGTGCCATCAGTGAACTGGCACAGCAGCTCTTTCACAGCCTCAGAAGTGATCCGGAAAAGTTCGAGTCAGAGTACTTGGGCATAAAACGCTGTGACAAGAAGCCAACAAGGCCTGTAAGTGCTGGTGGAGTTTCAACTTCGAAGCATCGTATAATCGGGGATGCTTCTAATAATCCCTTCTTCAGTGGTTCGTCTCTCAATAGAACCCTTTTCTTGTAGCACACAAATCAGCGTTAACTCAATCATCTGCAATTGCCATGTCGATGCTTTTATTAGGCAATTAATGTCACTTAGTGCACACTTTTTCAGAGCCAAACGATGTAAACTCTTCTGAAATTGAGAAGCGTAGAACGTATAGACCTCAGAGTTCTTCCGTGAAGGAGGATGATTGGAGCTTTTCATTGGTCCTCAATGCTCCAAAACAGCTTCAATTTGTAAGTAGTTCACCACACAACATATAAATATGTGTACTTACTATTTGATTATGTATGGTCATGGTTATTTGATGATTTGGTGATGCAGAACGCCGATGCAGGAGTTGGTTACAGGGAAAGCCTAATGAGCTTTGTTAAAGACTTGGGACCAACAGCTCAAATGGTTGCCAGTAGGAAGCTGGCCCAACTTCCAAACCAATCGTCCTCTTCTTGTGTTGATTCACCTTCATCTACTCTCCAGCTGGGAGGTGGTATTCAACATCAAGAACGGCAAGGTTATCAAATGCCTTCTCATTTATCCAGTTGTGGCTCACCACCAGCGGCGTTTTACAAAGGAATGATGGTGGATCATACGAGCTGGGCTCCTACCCCCAGCGCTGCTCTACCAACGGAAGCTTGTGGTTCCTCCCACCAGCAAGATCAAATGGGTGGCTCCAGGGATGGCATGGACGACCTTATTTCAACTATCATGCAACTTGGTGCCATCCAAAATATGAGTGCTCGGGCTCCCTCTGGTTCTTTTTACCCTCTGACTGGAGCTGATCATGAAGATGTGTACGCTGCTCCTGTTCAGCCACAGCCAGCTCTTCACCAGCATCATCAGTTCGCAAACAAAGGGGTGCAAGTGCAATCACCGTGGCCAACAAACAACAACTTAGATGATTATCGGTTAGAGCCAAGGTGGTTGCCTCCACAAACCAGAGCTGCAGAGGTTCCTACCATCACTACTCACCAGCCGCAAGGAACCTCATCATTCTTCAATGCTTTTGATGAGTCCCAAGGGCCAAGCAGCAGTAGTGCCAATGTGCCAGACCACACCAGGCATGGCACCAATTTTGGTCAGACTGTTCGACAGCCAGCAGTTGATCGATGGAATCAACAACAGGAACCATGGAGTCTGGAATCAATATGCAATCATAACCCTCCTGTCAAGCAAAGACAGGAGCAGATAAGGACGACGACTCCATGGGATCATCAAGAGCTTAACATTGCAATGGTGGGGCAAGAAAGGCCATTATTGTTTGATGAAAGCACAAGAATGATGAGCTTTAGCAGTAGGGATCAACAAGGAGGCCATTGTCCCCAGCCCCAAGGAGTGCACGGAGTTGCTGAGTCCTCGTCTCGCACCTTCAATACTCAACCATCATCATCGAGAAGAGGAAATCAACAGCACCCTGATTTGAATCTTCAGCTGTGAATGATCACTTTGAATTACAACAAAGAGCTTAGAAGATGTAAAAAGCTGGAAGGAATATACAGTAAGCAGCAGCTTTAAACTCTGAGCTCTCCATTCATTTTACTGAAGAAGGTCGATAAAAGTGGGGGGGATATAATTTGTAATTTTTTTCCTTCAGATTGAACTGTAAAGGTGTCACCAATATTCAAGGAAAAAAAGTTATAATGTATATTTGTAAGACTAATCTGATCTAATTCATTAAATAAATGATTCTTTTTCTTAGTTTTTTCTATTAGATACTAAAGTTATTGATAACCCATAGCCCTCCTCATTAGAAGTAAGTCAGTCGTTTGATGAATATCTGTAGGTTGAGGTGTGGGAGAGTATGAAAGTCAAATCCAACTTGAAATATATAATTTAAGCACCGCCGATTTGCTCTTTTCATAATTTCTTTCACGGAGAATTAAAGAAAAAAATGGATCACATTACTCATATACATTTAAAACGGGCGAATGGAAAAAACAGATCAGAAGATCAATAAAATGCTTAGGCATTCTAAAACTGCCTCAGTGCTTCGATATTGCAATTTGTGGAGAAAAGACATCACTTAAGTTTTGTATGTTGTAGCAACATAGGGTACTAACAACTTAATAAGATCATATCTATAATAGTTAAGTGTATTGTCCTATGTCAGTTAATAAAGATATATCAATGCAAAAGTTAGCAATTCTAACATCACTCCATCTTCCTTATTTCTCCGAAGATTAAACTCTCCTACTAACATTTCATACCACCACCTCCATAATTCAAACTTAAGTATATATTTTTCTATTTTATGCGAGTTAGAATATAGTTACAAAAAAATAAAAATTGACATCTAATATGTTTCTTTGATTATAACAATATTTTCATCTGAATTTGTAGGTATTACATCTTAACTTTGGATTATACTGCTTACTATATATCTCTAGTCTTGATTCCTTTAAATAAGATATGTGAATATATCAAAATCATACTAAAACTGAGCTACTGTATAGTGTTAAGTTGAGCGGCTCTCAAGGTGTAAAGAATTGATAAAGGCATATGAAGAAATATTTTTTGGATCCTTGGTACAGTTTGATTAACGGAGTGCAGCTAAGACCCAAAATATATGTTTGAAGATTAAGGGGATTATGGTCTACAAGAATTTGAACTTAGGTAGAGGTATACTCTTAATCTCATGTTAAAGGTTAGACACAGCACCCAATCTGATATTGAGACTAGATAAAAAGAGTATTCTTATCCGTTCATCAACATGTCAAAGCCTTTGTAGTGTGTATCACCTCTGACTCAACCAAGCGGCAGCCAAATACTATTCAGCTCGTTAATTGTTATGAACCCTGTCTGATTTAGGATCTCCTCAAATAAATTAATGCCAGTATTGTCATTTCTCATTTTAACTCAGCATTAAAATCAATAAAATGGGTTTTACGCACGTACCACGAACTTGAATGAGAGCACTTTTCACTCTTGAACGACGTCAGTACGCATTACTAAGTTATTAACTAAAAAGCGACTCTCACTCCTTCCTTTTGCAATTAGGAGGAACACATGTATGCTTTGAAAAGAAAGGACACCGACAAACTCAAGCATCTTAAATATAAAAAAAGAATAAAAAAACACCGCATGACCAGGAGCATGAGCTTTACACATATTAAACAATGGAGTTCAAGTGTACTTTCATCTCGTGTTCAACCCAAGAAACTTGATATTTTATTATGAGACTCCCAACGACAATTTCTACTCCCATGAATTATCACAAACTCTGTGATTTTGATATCTCTATATAATCCACCTCGGAAGTACGTGACGAAAACACCGAATGCTTTTATTCACCGTGACTGAAGCTTTAACCTAACATATATACAATATCACTAATTAACACTACTCCGTACTTCTTATAACGAAAAAAACCTGGAAAACAGTGACTGAATAATGGCTGTGCGGGTTTGAACGCAGCTTACAGAGCGAAAGCACGGTTTATCTCAGGAGAGAATGACTATTGACAATGATACAAAAGAAAAAAGAATAATACTGGTGTTTAGGGCAGGCAGGAGCTACGTTCTTAATTATCTAAATGAACCCACAAAGTAGCTACAAGTTCCAACCACACTTTTACTTTTAGACCACAAATAGACATGGACATGAGGCCGGCGTGGTATTTAATGCAAAGGCTTAGCTACCACTTGGCCATAAAAGTTACAATAATATGTAACGCACCCTTCAACCATTGGTTTGTATTTGTTCGTATCTGCAGCATTCTCATCTCTCTCTCTCTCTCTCTCTCTCTCCCCCCTCTACTGATAAAATACATCCTTTACATATTCAGAGCATTTTTAGCTTTTCCTTACACAACACAATTTAACATGGTTTGACAGAGTGTCACTTCTGGTCAAATTTGTAACATCAGAGCTCCTTTTACAACTGGCAATAAGTAAAAGAAAAGGAAATCGAAAAGCAACCTTTCTAAATTACACGGGAAATCCATCTAATTTTATTACCATAGGTAACGATAAGAATTTTTGTTAACCATTGAACAAATACCCATGCATATATATATATATATATATACACATATATAAGCATGACCGTGACCACAAAGGCTAACCCTGCCAACCTCCTGCAACTTCCCATCATCGTACTTTCAGATAAAGACTTGCCATCCCGTTCACTTCCCCACCCTTGCAGTCCGTAGTCAGAACTCAGAAGGCATTCCTTGCTTTAGGACATTCAGAACACATTATATTCAGAGATGGGACATATCATAGTTGCAACTTGTGAGGTTGGGTCAGAAAAAGAAATAGGTGGACTAAGAGGACGCTCTGACCAGCTACATGACAAGCTAGCAATTGGCCTTGCTATAAATTTTCCCCTCTATATTCACCTCCAATCTTACGTTTTCATTCTCAACACACTATATAAACCTCGGTTATCAAGGCATGAGATTAAAGAACGTTAGAGAACTTCCCAAAATTAGGGACATTCAACGAAAATCAACCTGATATGGCATGAAAATAGCATTATACAAAACCGTGCTTATGGCAAGCTCCACTCACGGATGTTAGGCCATAATTTGATTTGAATTTGGTGACATTAATGCAATACACTTCCGTATATACATGAAAGAAGTTTAAATGAAAGTATTACCATTTTGTTATCTAGCCAACAAGTGAAAGCATAGAAATGAAGTGAATGCCAGAGGTTAAGGTAACAACATTATATGACACAAGTAAGAATTCTGCAAAGTCACGGAACATTATACGTTCCAAGCTAATATAAGAATTCTGCAAAATCACGGATCATTATACGTTCCAAGCTAATATAACGCCATTTTACAAAACGTAAGAAGCAATACCTAGATCAGTGCGCCTGACAAGGGAATAAATTAAGAAAGATCAATTTTACGACGAATAGATGATGAATTAAGTCAAAAGGGAGCTCCCTTCAGTCCAAGCACAGAGAACAGAAGGATGAAATTTTATCTCCCGCATCATTCACACATTCACAATAGCAAACTAATTGAATTTCCATGCCTACTGTGTTTGAATGAATGAGTCGGCAGCTAATTCAAATCCTTCTCCCATCCATGAGTGGACTGGAGGAAGCTCCCTTGAGCCATTTTATACCTCACTGACATGTCTATAACAACATTAAACTCAAACAATGCAAGTGATCACCAACCATGCATACATAAAAAATTCAACGTTCCAGACATCTTGAGGGAGTTGAAGACCTTGAACAGTCGGAATACAAATTGGATACTCTTATGATCATTCAAATTCGTCAAACAGCCGGGGAAAGCAAACAGTTTCAACCCCAATTATTACAAGGCTACATGCCCAGTCTTTCTTGTTCTCGCTACATTCATGAAGGTCTCGTCCTTTCCATTGACGAGTCTTTGTGATATTTCTAGGCACTAGATATAATCTGATGTTTACATTATGATTCCAACATTCACTATCAATTGCGAGACACAGAACTTTAAGTTTCTACAGAAGATCTACTGAGGTGGAGAGCTGATAACAAGAGAGTATACTTAGATTATGTCCTCTAGTTGCAGTCAAACTGCGACCAAAGGGACACAGAAGGGAAAAAGAGCAGAAGAAACAAGGGTAATAGAAGCCCAGTAATAGTTTTCACAAAATTTCACAGCCCTGCAATTGTTTGCACTTACAAAACTGTTGCATACCATGAAGCGGCTTTCATGTATTGGTAAGAATTACATAATCGATTCAAGTAGTCGAAAATTGTACTGATTCAGATTACTGGGTGGTTCAATTCACCATAGCCGAAAATAATGTTGCATGAACCCTAACCCTAAGCGATAAGCTTTTTACCACTCAAGGAAGGAAAAAGAAATGGCAACAAAGACACTAAGGACAATTGGATTGCCAAAACGGGAGAAACCCAGAAGTCCTCATGGGGCCTATATAACTCAAAAACATGACTGTATTTCAAATCTAATTGAAACGATAACATGATCTCTGAAACCACATTTACAGATCTACCTAATTTGGTCTTCACATATGTAATACAAATCTAGGATGTGTCGTCAGGTTTCTGCTTTTATTAAACCTAATAGACAAGATCAACCAAGGATTATGGTTAAACATCAAAAAGAGCCCAGTTTTTGGATATGTGGCCGCTATATGATATAAAGGTTTACGAGCGCATACTATGGGGAATGAGCAGGTGAGAAAAGTAAACATAACGATTAGGTTTAGCTCACTTACCAAACTGCTTAATAGTATTATTGATGAGGGGGATTATCTATGGAAACCAAATCAGCTTTCAGTAAGTAATGGTACCTCTTTGCGTTGCCGGGTCGCCAAGAACTTGACAACAATGAATCCATCCATGGATTTAAACGAAAACCATCATCAGTTGCACCGTTGTTAGTGATGTAAAAGCTATTGATAGAATTAAACAGAATGATGTTATTATTAGGAAGGATATGTTTCAGGCTATAATACGTCTGTAGTATATCACAAAAAGAAGAAGAGAGAAAAAAAGAGAACAAAAATCAAGGACGAGAAGAGGGCAAAGGCAGAGGGCACAGAGCAGAAGAAGAGAAAATGTCACTGTCCTCATGAGAGTTAGAGTGGAGAAAGCGATTGAAGATTTATACAAATCTGGTAAAGCACTCTTCATCAATTCATAAATTATAAGAAAAGAAAAAAGAGGAGAGAAAATGGGCTGTATCTTTTCCCTCCCTCTTCCTATTTCTTCCCCTTTTACCTCTCTTTCTCAGTCTCAAGCTATGAGTCCTTTCTTTTTCACAGAAAGTGAGAGATTTTTCAGGAGATGCTGTAAGCATTAACCTTAAAGCAGGGAATGTGTAATTATTATATATTAGATTTGAACAGAAGTTGTTTCTTGCTTGGTTTCTTGCTCTATCTTTGTCCTAAACAGGTCTGACGTGTTTTATACCACATATACATTTATATATATCTCTTAAACAACAGTGGGTGGTGGGGTTATATTTTTACCGTCCAAGGCGCTGCCCATCTCTTTCTCTATACAGTAGTTCATGTTAGCTCTCTAGGTCTCTTTCTAGTCCAGCAGAAACTTGCATTGCAAATATCTGTCAGTCTTACATTTAATAAGCCTCTAAAGCAACCCTTCCGTCCGATACTTCCAGATATTAGGAGATTTGGAATCGTAGAAAAATATAGCCATCGAGTTAGTAGCTCGTCAGAACCGGTTATTATTATCCTGTCCATAATAAATAACAAAATACTTATTATTATTATTATTATTTAATAATGAAGTGCTTTTGCGGACGATATTAAGTGCTTGTATGGTTAAGTTTATATCAGTAGAATTTTTGTCAATAGGGCTTGTGTCAGTAAAATTTTTCTGAGAAAAGCCTTTTTAAAAATCAGTTGACTGTTTGACTGTCAATTAAAAAATACCTTTTTAAAAAAAACTTTATACAACAGACTATTTAACAACATAAAATTAAAAAATACTTTTATTAATTTTAATTATATTTTATTTTATAATAAAATTATTTAAAATATAAATATTATTTAAAATATACTAAACCATATACAAAACAAAATATATTAATTATTATCTAATTTTAAACCACATGAAACATAAATGAAAATATATTTAACCAAATTTTTTATAGATTATAACATAAGTAAAACTAATTTCAAAAATAAATATTAAAACATATAAAAATTTCAAATAATATTATATAAATTTCAAAATAAACGTGAAGATGTGTTTGTGGATATTGTGGGAATTATATGTAAAGCATAAGGGTAAAAGGGACTAAAAATAGGCTCATTAATTGATATAAAAAATCTACTTGAAAAGGTACTTTTTTTAAAGTTCCAAATTTAATCTTTTGAAAAAGTTGTATTTTAGCTTTTAAAAAAGTTATTTCTACTCTAAAAGTACTTTTGAAATTTACCGTCAAACACTCATTTTTTCTTAAAATAACTTTTGTGATTTTTCACCTGCGAAAAGTTAAACCAAACAATCGCTAAATTAGCAAATTTGATTAATTAATTTTATGGACGAATTATATTTTAAAAAATTTAGAATTTGGCCTAGGAGAGTTCTTTTTTTCAAATGAAAAAAAATCCAAACAATGAAGGGTTCATATTAATCATTAAAAATTTGACATGATGGAAAAAGTTGGATCCTAATTTACTATATCAATCATGCAAAAAAAGAGAGCAAAAGTTAGCTCTTAGGTTCCCTTGATTCAAGATGGTTTAATTCTTGTTACTATAAATTAACCGATTTAAAATTTAATCCAACAATACCAATGTAATTTATTTATTTTGTTTCTTATAATTTTATATTAGTTAGTAGTTTTAATCATTAAATCGGGCTAATTGGAATACCTTCTAATTTATTTAGTTTGATTCATAATTTTATATTAGTTAGGAATTTCAATAGTTAAATTTAATTTAATCGGTTCATACATAAGGAAATTTTAAATATTTTTAATTATATAATTAAAAATATCATTAAAATCCTAATAAATACATTGAACATAATATTTAAGATAAAATACGAAACCTCAAATATATTTACAAGACAATAGAAGAGATGAAAAGTTAAAAAGACAAAAAGGAGACAAAATATGGTTGTATAAATATTAAAGTTTGATTAAACAATGAGTCACTGTAACAGATTTAGACCATTGGATGGAGCAAACCATGAGTGTTTTGTAAATTTAGTGAGAAAAGTCAAAAATTACCTTAGAATTTCCACTATCCCGAATTGCTTTTTTTTCAATATACGGTACTCAAAAATAGGGTCACGTGTTAAAACTATTATGAATTATCGTTCGAAATAAGATAAGGAGTGCACGCAACTTATATAAAATCAATATAGGATAGACTGCAATTGAGATACCCAATATAATCAGAAGATGCAACTTATTATTTAAGACTGTCTTTAATTTCGTTTAAAGGATGGATTATTGTGCCTTGAACGAAAATCAGGGCATATAGTTTGTGGATGTTATCTATTTCATTCAGTCTTCCGAGTTAATAAATTATCAAATCAAAAGCCTCATCTTAAATATACTCAAAATGCCATTTAAAATATTATTTCTATGCTAACTGTTTCTCCTAAGACATGGTTTTGGATTCAATTTCAATCACAATGTAATGTGTGTGTGCAGTAAAATAACCAATAAAAAAGAATATGGCCGTTATTCAGGATCTTAATAAATGGACTGATAAGTTGAGTAAAGAGAACTAGTTACTTTCGGTGGTTTTACAGTTATTTTTCTTAAATTTGAGACTAAGATGGAAAATTAAGAAGAAGAAAAAATTCGGCTATCAAGAAAAATACTAACTTGCAGAATTACATAGGTAAGAAAGATAAATTTGAGATGAAGCAAAACTAAATTTTTACGATCTTTACGTTTTAATCCCACGTCTATGTATTGATATTATGACATGAAAGTTGGAAGAATATGTAGTGCATTACATATTTTTATATTTTTATTTGTACGTATATATTTATATTTTATATTCTCATTATTTTACATTAAATATTGATCTATTAAAAATAATCTCTCTATTAAATAAAAATAAAGTTGCCAATTACTAAATTTTTCTAAAATATTGAATATTATTTTTGTTATTATTATCGTCTATTTTTGCAATGCATAATATCTGTCTTGCCATTGATAGTTTATGAATGCCCTCCATTATCGTGATGATTGATGTGAAGAACAAGAAAACTTAGTGATGCTAAAAGTGAAGATACCATGTGATTTAATGTCTGCTTGTGCATGAATATGCCAACAATCTGTTTCAAAATTCTGCAATTTGTCATCAGATTCCTTCTTCTAATTAGATACATCTACAATGTAGCCAAATAAATGGACTTTTATTTGATCATCGCCGTCAGGATGAGCCACCCCATGTTTGTTTGTCTAGGAAAAGGTCGCCACCGCCATTAGCTGCTTTTTACCGAACCAATCAAAACTCATGTCGCCCTAATTTTCTTTTCCACGATCGCTTTTCCTTATCCTATTTGTCCTCTTTTCCAAACACATAATCAATCATACGTTGGCTGTTTAAACATATATCCATTACCTATGTAGGAGAAAAAAAATAATGAACACAATAACAAATCTTAATATGATATGCATGCAATATATGAACGCAATGTATCTACTTCCTGATTTGTGTAGGATAGTATGGAATAAAAACTATACAAGTAATCATTGGGTTTGCTGACTTAATGCGACATTAGACGAGGCTTACTTACAAGCTTTATCTTTACTAGTTCGATCTGTTAATGGAATTATACGGTCAATATTATGTTATTTTCATGACGTGTTATGATTAACGTTATATTACTGCCGTGATGAACTGATAAGAAATTTTTATGAATATTTTTTCCCATTTAGGAGAAAGATTACTAGAAAGTAAATTTCATCTACAGGATAATGGCTGTAAAAATCATCAAATAAAATAAAATTTTTTCATGTGAAACAAACAAGTCTTTATGGCCTTAATAATTCATATTTTTATCAATGTGAAAATAAAAGAGAAATAAATAAATTTGAAGAACACATCAAACTAATCTAAGCACTACAAGAAAAATGAGATTTAGCGACAAAAATTACCGACAGATTGTGAAAGTTTTCTGTCGACAAACTAAGTTAATGACGGAATTTATCAACGGAATGAGTCTTTAGAGAAACGATCATAGTTAATAATTAGCGATGGAGTACAAATTCTGTGTCGCTGAGTTACCGACTGATATTTTCTTTTCCGTCGCTAAATTGTCCATAAATTTAGTGACGAAATATTTGTTTCGGCAGTAAATGTTGCGATGGACAAGACTACTCCTTCGGTAACCTTACCGATGGATTTTCCAAATCCATCGGTAAATTCACCACTAACTTTACCGATGGATCTTAGTTGTCCGTCGATAAATTCACTGCATTTTACCGACAGATTTTAGTTGTCCGTCAATAAATTCACTGCATTTTATCAATAGATTTTGTTTTTCCTGTTGGAGTTATGTAAATATAGTGCCCTGGAAAGCAAGTGTATTTGCATGTAACTTTGTCTTCTTCAGTTACAGTTTTGTAATAAAAATATTTATTATTAATAAAACAAAAAAGTTTGGTTTTATTTGTGTGAACGTTATATATCTGGTCAAAAGGTACCAAAATTCTTTTGTAAGTAATATACATATACATAGAGATATATGGGAAATATATATATTATTAGAATCTAAATTAATTGATTCACAATTGAATAACCAAGTTGGTCGCTTGATTATGGTTTTACACTGTAGTGTTGCGATTTATCTCCATATAAGTAAAAGAGTTTACTTCAAAGGAATGATGAGTTTCATATCATGATAGTAGTTGACTATTGATAATGGCACTATTAAATGAATCTGGAATCAAGTATG
>JANIIA010000191.1:9843263-9853527 GCA_027478495.1 Erythroxylum alaternifolium | reverse complement strand
TCAATCCATGAAATAAATCCTCCCAAACTTGACATAATAATTAAACTCCAAATAAAATGATTTATCTAGCAAGACCACAAAATTTATTTACATCATGCGTAATAAAATCAATAAAACAATTTGGGGCCCAACAATTATAATGTTCAAATAATGATAAGAAATAGATTGTTAAGTAAATGTAGTTGATCCAATTGTATACAAATAGTTTCTATGTGTTGGATCAAAGGAGACTTATGCTTAACATAAGTGGTAAGAATAAAATGTTGGATAACCAAGACTATCCCTTTATGTCATGTTGGTTAAATCAACATAACAAGAATTATAAAGTCACACACACACACACACACACACATATATATAGATAGATAGATATATGAAACTTGTTAAGTTGAAAATTAACCAAATCAACCCCTGGTGAAAGGATGATGATGTTATTGAATTGTTAAATTTATACATGAGATGTATAAGATCAAACCACAATTAATAAAAGGATAATACTTATATTTCATTATATTACTACTAACCTTATATGATATAGTCATATATATTAAATGAAATTTAAAATTTTAAAAAGTTCAAATTATTTAAATCTAAATAGAAATTAAGCATTAAGAGTATTGAAGCACTTTAATGGGATTGATATGATGAGTTCTAAAATTTTGGTTATCTATAGGAAATGAGATTTTTTGGTAAATACCTTCATAACTAAATTCATAAGAGTATGGATTTATATAAGGAGGAAAATACAATATGAGATATTGTATGATACATATATTATTTCTTCTATAACTATGCCTAGTACAATGACTTACCTTCTATAATTCCAATTTAATCAATTAGCAAGATTTCATATTAGATATGAAATACTAAGTCTTTGAAAGAGTCAAAGTTAATGATTTAGGGATGTGATGCTTAGTTGAAGCATATATTATCCATTAAGTTTAAAACTAAAATAGGTAATAAAAGGATATTCTGGCCAACAATATTTAAAATTAAATTGCTTAAAAAAGTTGATTTGAAATAATAAGTGTAACAAGATTGGTTGTTAATTAATGATATATGACTATATATTTGCTCAATATTGCGAAAGTTATGGTCTTGAAATATTTTAAGTACAAATTAAAGCAATAAACTAGAAAACTACTACAATTTTATGGAACTAAATGCAAACTTGGAACTGTAATATGCATTTCTTAGTTAAGATTATAACAAATTTTAAATAATGTAAAATACAAATGATACGACATAAAATTTTTAAGTTATAAAGAACCAGCTTACTTGCAAGTTGCTCATGAGTTTAGCATAGAATCTAAATATAAATTTGACACTCCTTTCAAATTAATTCTGTTAAGATATATGTTGATATCTTATTATTTAATTTTGAACATTATTTGATAATTGGACCTAGTGGATATGTAGGCCTCTTTTAAGATAAGTTTGATAAGGTTTGAAATCCTAGTTAAGATAGGATTCAAATAGATAGTATATTTTTGAAATTATGGCTATCCAATGATCCAAATTTTCTGGGAATTTTGAATTGATTATGGAAAATATAATATAGCTGGGATTGTAGCGGACTGAATGTCATCATTTTTAGAAAGAAAAAATGACAGATTTTGGATGACTTGGTAGCTGGGATTTCAAGGGTGATTTTCGATAATGTTTAGTTGTTGTTTGAGTTAAAATAAGACTCTATCTACTGCAAATGTTTCAGGAGTATCACGTAACCTAAACTCTATCGTTGGAGCTCGATTTTTCAGGTGGATCACGACCCTAGGCTATGTTCTTGGTGCTGCATTTTCTTTAGATGTGTTGTCGTTAATTATGGGTGTGCAGCAGCTGTGATTTTCTTTTCTGGGCTTTTGTGTGTTTTTGGCTGGGTGATTCGTGACTTTCCATAACTGGATATTCTGCTACTATTCAACGACAATTGAGGGTGTTTTTTAGGAGTTTTGCAGCTGATTTATTTTCTGGTTTATTAAAAGTGATGTCCAAAAATTCTAGCAACTGAATACTACAGTATCATTGACGAACAACTTTCTAATTTGTCATTGAAGGAGCTGAATTAATTACGGAAGTTGTTTTTTTCTTATCTCAAGTCTATTTGGTTATGTTCATCATTATTTTTAATCACTTGAGTTATTAGTTTATTATCTTTATCATTAAAAGTTGTTGAGAAGATCCTCTGTTAATGTTAGCACGAGTCGGTTGTGTTATTAGGTGTGAAATACTTTCACAGGTTGTGAGGATGAGGGATAGTGTTGAGGGTTGAGTGAGTCGACTCAATAAGGCCTTGTATAAAACTTTTGTCATTAGTGTAAGTATTAAGTTAGAAAGCTGTGTTGAATTGCGTTAACAAATTTCAAGTGTTTATTTTTTTGTTTCACATTTAATTTTTCTGTTTTCGTCTGTGCTAAAAAAATTGACATTATATAGTTCAAAGCAACTGCAGTATAACCATATTTTTGTGAAACTATGTCTTTCGGGCTTTACAGATTCCTTTATAAGCCTTTCATTAAATAAAAATGAACAAAAACAATATTGAATTAATCATTAAAAGACAAAATAGATAAATGATCTTTAATTAAGCAAGATAACCATATTTTTTGCTCTCTAACTTTACTTTTTCCTATTTAAGACTTCTAATATAACAGATTCCTGTTGCAATCCTTCATCTCAATTTTTTAACTCAATCAAATACTTTTGTCAGTCTTTGTTAATATGGCGTGCCTAAAATATAATATGGGTAAACATGCTAGTTTCTACTAAGCCTTTCTAAACATATGAATAAAATTTAAAAATGAAGAAAAACTTAAATTAACCATAAATAATATTTTAAAAATAAAAATCCTAACCTAAAGCTAAAAATCAAAACTTTATATTTGTTTTAGCTTAAAGTGTCCCTAATGTCCTTGGTTGATCTAATTTATTAGCTTATAAGAAATTTATCAATGTTAAAACTACAAGCTTACAGTGTAGAAGTAGCTAGCACAGGCAAGTACGAGTCGATCATACAATGACTGTAAGTACTAGTAATTACCCATTTTCTATTATCTAACTATCAAATTAGATTGTGGATTTAATTAAAAATTAAACTAAATAACTAACTATGACTGAGACAATAATGAACTTAAGATAGAGAAAATTCTTGGAAAAGTCTAGATCAAAGAAACAGTACCTAGGTGATGAATCCTCCTAAGAATCCTTAAATATTAACTGTTTATCATGCCATTGTATTTTTGATTATTAGACAGTGAAAATTTCTATCTTATAGTAATATTTTTCTCGAGATTATTAATAATTAATCTATCAGTTAATTAATAGAAATCTTTTTAGTTAAAACCCCTAAGATTGAATTATTGATTTATGAATTTCACTATTAGATTTGACCATAATCTAGAGGATTTATGTTGACTTATCTCTAGGTTTGCATGCAACTCCTTCCAATTATGGTAGATTTATTCACACAAAAGGATTTCTCAATCTCAATCATATGAAATCAGATCGTGAACTAATATTCTAGATATCTTAGAACAAGAATAAAACGCATAATTGATTCTCAATAAATCAATTAATAAATTTGCATTAAATAAAAGATCAAGTCATATTGTTATCATAATGTAGGGTTCATCATATCTATGCACTAAAAAAATTTAGTTCCTACTCATAGAAAACAAAACCAAAGATAAATATGCTGAAGAACTAGAAAACAAAGAAATCATAATTCTAAATCTCCTTTTTTCTTCTAATGGATCTTCTTGCAAGTTGGATTTGATGTTGTTATCTATCAAATGTTCCTCGCCCTTTGACCATAATTGTCACCTTTATATAGTTATTATTACTAAAAATTACTTCTATACTTGCACCCTCTATATTTGCCTCCGTTCATGTCCTTTTATAGTAAAAATTAGGATTTTTAGGACATGCACGGTTACTTGTGTAGTCATGTAAATGACCATATAGCTTTAAAAACACCTAAAATCTTAACTTTACCTGGTTATAGAGACTTACACAAGCATATACATGGTTGTGTATCTCCAAGTTGCTTTAAATTTTCATTTTATGCCATGATTTCATCCAAATTCTTCTTCTTTTAATCCAAGAAGGCAATTATCACCTACAAACACACTTATAGTGAATTAATTGCCAAAAATAGTATAAAACTATCAAAAACATTAAACATGGGTATGTAATTATAGTAAAAAAAGCATTTATTTGTCTTTCTTCACATCCACTACCAAAAATGATAATTTCTCTTTCTAACCACAAGAGTCAATGTGAATCTCAAAGACAATCATCAGTTTCCCTTTTCAACCACAGAAACTAATGTCTTGACTTGTGTATTAGTTAATCAATTGTTGTCTTAGAGGTTTTATATTTATGTTATGCAAAATAATCACAAGTGTTATTGGTTTCTACGTAATTTTTTATTACTTAATTTCAGGAACATTTTATTTTTTATTTTTCTTTGCTTATTCTCTCTCTTTCTCTCTTTCTCTCTGCTTGAAGATGGAGAATATCATATGGTATTAAGATTCTTCCGTCTATTTTTCAATTACTATATGCTGGAATTTACAAATAATTGGGTTAGTTAGCTTCCTACTTTGTTTATATTTGTCCTTGTTACTATTTCCTTCAACATTGAAGGTATTGAACTCTATCTTTGACTTCAATCTTACCATGTTACGTGTGTTATGATTTGAGAGCGAATCAAATAATTGGTTTTTTATAGCCTTTTTGCATGTGGCCTCTATTTTAGTCTAAGTGTGCTGTGATTTTAGATATTCAAAATATGTCACTTTTACGTATAGCTTGTTACTAAGTACATCAAATATTTGTGTCTTTTATGAATTTGTTAGGATGGATTAGGATGGATAATGAACATACACCATGGTGAGTTACTCAAAGGGAATCCACCTATTGAATATATTGGTGGCATAGTGGACTAACTTAAACTTGTTAATGCAGATATATTTTTTTTGGGATGTGAAAGGCAATATAAAAGACAAAAAATGTAGTTGCATAAAGCATATATTTTTAAAATTATCTTAATCAAACTTAATCTCTAGATTAAGGATTTCAAAAAACGACAATACCACCCTAAAAATGCTAAGTTGGCTAAGTAGTTGCAGTATTAGAATGAAGGGTGTTAAAAAAAATGGAGACTTATGTTACTATTCGGATAAAGGTAAAGGCATCTTTACTAAAAAAAGTTGAAGTTGATGAGGCAATGAGTCATTTTCAAGTATAATAGGTACTATTATAATAAGCAACAACCAAATTATAATGTTTCTATTAGTAAACTCTTGAAAGGTGAAAGTTCTCAAAAAAATATTAGATATGGTGGGCATAATTTCATAAGATAAAGATAAAGATGGTGATGATGCTCGTAATTAGTCCAAAGAGTTATAAGTGGGAGGTGAAGAAGATTGTAAGGATGAACTTGGTAAAGAATATTTATTTTTACAGTTGGAAATGAAGTATTTGTTAGAGGATAAGAAGTTAAGAGAGGCAAGCTCATAAATTCATCAATTTTATTTTAATAGGCTTAGAAAGACCTTTGTTGAATGTGAGGCATCAAAGATAAGAAGTGAATAACTAAATTATCAAGAACATATTATCAAGTTGAAAGGCACTCCATTTTATAGGTTGATGAAGATGAAGATATCATTTTATTCGAATCAGATGAAAAAGATAGTCATCTATTTGGATATTACTTTAAATTTAATGATAGTCAAATTTAATCAGACAAAAAGTAATAACCATTATCATGATCCTAAATATTTATGTTTAGAATTTGTATTGTATATGAAATTTGAAGGAGCAAAGCCATTCAAAGAGGCTTCAAATAAGTATTTAATAGAGTTTATATGATCACAAGACTTTAAAAGAATAGGGATAATCACAATAAGAGGATATATGGGATATTATAATATTAGGAATAAGTTGAATATAAACCAAGAAGAGAGTTTTTTTTCTTTGAAAGTGCCTTGGAAAGAGGTAAGTGGCTTTGAAATTAGCAAATGTGAGAGGTATACGGTGCTTTTGAACAAAAAAAGTTACTTGTATAAAACTTAGAACATGTTAAGCATTCCATATCGTCATGTCATAGTAGCTACATTGTTTTGGGGGTAGAAACTAGAAGATTACTTAGTACACCAATTAAAACAACCAAAATACTCAATAACTTATCTAAAAATGATGCAACATATATAAGGATTAAAATTTTTACCCCAAACTATTTAGGAATCATTCTTACCTCATATTATTAAGAAAACATTTGGTAGGTCAACGACAAAAAAAAGAGAGGAGATAGAAATAACACCTCTTTCTAAAACAACATCAAGTAAGTTATGACTATAAAATGCTAATTATGTAAAAGACAAGGTCATAACAGAATTTGATATCCTTTCAAGAAAAGGTCCAAGATTATGATCCTAGTAAGCTTTACAAAAAAAGAAGAATAAAAAAGATTAAAGTTCCCTCAAGATGTGAAGCTTATGACAATAAAGAGATTGGGTTGCTCATTTAAAATATAAGTCCTTCATTACATTCAATTATATATTGATTATATGGAGTTTACTACATAAATATTGTTCCTCATAATGCTTGCAGGAAGAATCATTCAAAGTTATTACTGTTGAAGTGAGGAAAGGAAAGGCATTGATCTTAGTGTAAGAGTTATAAAAAAGGTCAATCGGTAATCATTAGATATAATATGAACTATATAAAGATAGTTGTGTGATCAAGATAGGATTCATCACCTTAAAGTAAGTAAGGAGAATGTTTTGTTATTCTTAATTATTATTGATTCGGAAAATCCTTATCCAAGGTAGAATGACACTTTGTAAATAGTTTACAAATGTCATTAATTTAATCGATAACTAATAGCGGAGAACTAATATGATTAGACTAAAAAAACAGACATTAATTCTATGCTCTGTCTAATTGGAATATTATATGATGAAATGATTGAATTATATGAAAAATCACGCGTAGAAAGATTAATCAAAACTAGTTTGACATTACAAAATATTTGGGTGGTTATGTTGTATTGCTAGACGCCAATCTTTATCTATGATTATAAATTGTTTAATTAGATAATTAAAGATAAATTAAAAGAAGTTTTAATTTATTTAATTCTAATTATGAATTATAATAATAACTTGTAATCATTATCAACATATTTGGGAACCTAATGAGACTCACATATATAATGGGTTGAAGGGAGCAAAGTTAATTTAATCAAGTTGGACTTGATTGTAAAGTTTCGAAAACTTTATGATTAAATGTGAGATATTTAATAAATAATGATCAATATGATATATTAGCTTTTATTTGAGCATAATTGGTATTTAGTTAGAATTATTTGTAATTCTAATTAAAGTTTATTTGAAATTAAAATTTAATTTCAATTAAATTACTAAAATGTTCGAAACTTAGTATAAATAAGCTTAAGCTCCATAGAGCTAACACTTATTGCTTAACCTTCTTTGTAAGAATTATAGAGTTCTCTCAACTCATTCTATGGATACCATTAAAAGTTGGACATTTGTGTGACTATCGTGGTGGAGACAGATTGATTTTGGAAACTATTCGAGGAATATGACAAGATAGAGATCAAATTTCGAAATAAGGTATAAATTTAGATTCACGCTTAATTATGATTCAATGTTAATCATTTTATAGAATTAAATTAATCTTAATTTTCGGGAAACCAATTTATGAAAAAGTTTAGGAAGTATTCTGCTATGGTTGGGATTGGATTCTGTTCAAGATTCTTAGCAGTGGCATCAAAGTCGAATTTTATTTTTATAATTTGATTAGAATATGTTTTCTTGTTATTGATTATAATTTTACAATTGAATAACAAAAATTTTGCAAATTAAATCTTAAAAGTTTAAGATGAAATCGAAATAGATTCTAGTATGAAATCTGAACGGTTCAGATTAAACACCGAAACCCATAAACGGTAAAATCTTAACCTAGAACAATTTTGAAAAGGTTCAAATTTATAACACAAATCTAGGAGTTCGTTTGTTTTGTGTTTTGATCTGTTTGTGGACTATTCCTTGATGCGATCACCAACTGTTGGCGATTGGAATAAGGCTATATCGTATATGGAGAATGAGTGTGTAATCTGGATCTGAGATTTTTTTCTGGACTACGATTTGTGTATTTTTATTATGTGGGTCTTGCTTGGGAATTGGTAGTCTGGCTCTTAGAGATTGGTGGCTGGAAAGCATTTGGGTTTTGTGTTCGTGTTATTGAAACACATGACCTAACATGCTTGGGTTTGTTCTTAAAAAAAAACACACTAGATTGTGCTTCTGGAAATTTTTGCCCACATGTTTTTGGAAAATTAAATGTGCGTTTTGAATGTTGATTCTTGAAATTTTATGGAAAGCATAAAAGTTCTATGCGTTTTGTGTTTTTGGTTATCGTTGATGTGGGTTGCCAGCATCGGTTATTTTTGCGTTGTGTGTTGACTTCGGGTGGCTTAGGGCTGTCGCATGCTGTAGGCAATGGTTTCCAAATAGACGAGCATCGCCTGGTGATGTAACCACTGGCAAAGGGCGATCGTCACCACTGGCAAGGGCCATCGTCGCCTACAAATGAAGGCAGCAGACGTGGGTGACCTGTCATTTACAAGCATCTGTGGAAGGAAGAAGACGCATTAATGCTGACAGCTGCAGGTGCTACGTTAGGTTGTAACTTTGTGGACTGAGTGACAGATCTAGAGTTAGAGATAGAATCACATTTGGTTTATAAATTCTAGTGCTTACCCATTTTGATAACAAGCTTCAGAACTTAAATAGGTGTATTTTTTGGATAAAAAATAAGGTGTTTAGGTGATAGTTTATTTCGAGGAAAACCAGCCTCCAATTAAAGATAGGATTTTAGATAAACTTTGCTGACTATTTTATTCATTCTTAATGTAGTGACTCAGTCTAAAGTGTTAGAAATTAGAACTAACTAAAATAATTAACTTCCTATGAATTATGCACATGGATAAGTGGATATCCTAACTACCACCCACTACTAGATAGACATGAAACTAACTTAAAATGAAACATACACATGTTAATGAATCACATGGACCACCTGGCTACTTTAGTTAACATGTGTCCCTTAGTGCTATGTACATCAGCAAGATATCAGAGTTTGAATTCTTCTTAACTTCCTAAGTTGCTTCTGCCGGAAAAAGACCACACCAATGGACTAAGACCTCATGTAGGTTCTTTTTCTTTCTACTATCAAGGATGGCTTGAGGAACCAATTGTAACTCTTCATTTCTATTTTGCAGCGGTAGGATGTTAGACTGCACAACTTCATTTGTTGCAAGCTTCTTCTTCAAACAAGAGATATGAAAAATCAAATGAATCTGAAAGGTAGCTGGCAAGTCAAGCTTATATGCCACTGAACCAATTCGCTGTAACACCTTGAACGACCTATAAAATCTTGGTGACAACTTGAGATTTTTCCGTAAAGAGACTGAAACTTGGCTATATGGTTGAAGTCTTAAATAGACCCAGTCACCAACTTTAAACACTCTATCCACATGGAGTTCATCATAATTTCTTTTCATGCGGGTTTGAACTTCTTGTAAGCTTTGATGAACTTCTTCAAGGACTTGGTCTCTAGTTTTCAACTCTTAATCCATTGCTTCACTTTTTGTAGTTTCTGGAATGTAAGAAAGCAAAGTTAGAGGAGTACGTCTGTAAACCACTTTAAATGGCATCTTCTTGATGGAGTTGTGCCAACTAGTATATAGCAAAATTTTGTCCATGGAAGCCATTGCACCCAATTACTTGGCTTAGAACTAGTGAAACACCTCAAATACATCTCAACTGTGCGATTAACCACTTCTATTTGACCATCGGTTTGGGGATCATAAGATAAACTGAAATTGAAACTCGTCCCATTTTATTGAAAGAGCTCATTCCAAAACACACTGGTGAAGGTATTATCTCGATCATAAACAATTAACTACGGCCTGCCATGTAACCTGAAAATTTAATCAAAGAACACTTGTTCTACACTTTTGGCAGTATATGGATGAGAAATTGGAATGAAGTGAGCATATTTTGATAATCGGTCTACCACCATAAAAATAGTAGACTTCCCTTTTGAGAGAGGCAACCCATCAATGAAATCCATGGAAATGTCAACCCAAACCTGAGTTGGAATTGGTAATGGCTGTAGTAGTCCTGTTGGATGCACCATTTTAGCTTTATGGCATTGACAAACATCACATTGCTTG
>JANIIA010000191.1:9804203-9821837 GCA_027478495.1 Erythroxylum alaternifolium | reverse complement strand
GTCACCCTCGCGGGGCACGGACTCGGGTATCACTGTCGATATCGGGTTCGGGTTCAGCGGGAGTGGGGTGTTACAAATTATAACATTACTTGTATGTCTATGAAATTCTCGTTGTGATGATTATATAAGTGATCATTTAACTTAAAGTCACCAAAGTTATCTTATATAGGGATTTGCTATGTTTTGATACTATTTATGACCTATTTAACCATGGATCAATCAATCGATAGTCATTGGATGTAGCACGAACTATATGGAGGTAGTTGTAAGATCAAGATAGGATTCATCACTCTAAAGTAATTAAGGAGAATATTTCGTTGTTCTCGATTTGTATTGATTCGGGAAATCTTTGACCAACATGGAATGACACTTTCTAAATAGTTTACAAATGTCATTAATTGAATCGATAGCTAATGGCAGAGAACTAATATGATTGGACTCAAAGAAAGTAGACATTAATTTCATGCTTCTGTCTAGTCAGAATATTACATGATGAAATGATTGAATTATACAAAAATATCATGCAAGGAAAGGTTAGTCAAAATCACTTTGACATTCTTAACTATTTAGGTAGTCATGACACATTACTAGACGTCAATCTTAAGTTATAATTATAAATTGTTTAATTGGATAATTATAGATAAATTAAAAGAAGTTTTAATTTATCTAATGCTAATCATGAATTATAATTATAATCATTGTCAACATATTTGGGAACTAATGGGTCTCACATATAGAACGGGTTAAAGAAAACAAAGTTAATTTAATCAAGTTAGACTTGATTATGAAGTTTGAAAAATTTTATTATTAAATATGAAATATTTAATAAATAAGGATTAATATAAGCTATTGAATTTTATTTCAGCATAATTGGTATTAAATTAGGATTATTTGTAATTCTAATTAAAGTTTAATTGAAATTAGAACTTAATTTTAATTAAATTAATAAAACGTCCAAAGCTTATTATCGATAGACTTAAGCTCTATAGTGCTAGCACTTCTCACTTAACTTTCTTTGTAAGAGTTATATAGTTCTCTTAACTCATTCTGTAGATACTGTTAGAGGCCGGACATTTGTACGAATATAGTGGTTGAGACAGATTGATTTTGGAAACGATTTAAGGGATACGAGAAGATAAAGATCAAGCTTTAGAATAAGGTACGAATTTAGATTCATGCTTTATTATGATTAATATGTTAATATTTTATGGAATTAAATTTATCTTAATTTTTAGGAAACTAATTTGCGAAAAAGTTTCGTAATTATTCCGTTATAACCGTCCCGGTTTCCGAATAAGACCGGGTTCGAATTTATAGTTAACTTCCATTGTCCAAACAAGAACACAACTTGCAATATACTCATTTATGAAGTTATATTGAAAATTTATACTTTTTTTCCTCTTATTTTGATGTGCGAATAATATATTATAAATAATTGTAACTTATATCATTGTAATCTTGTAAATAAATTATATCCTTTTCATCTTCAAACTTGTTATCGTGGTACAACTTAAACGCATAAACAACTATCAATTTAAAAAAGAAAGGGATAAACATAAGATGTGTAAAGTAAAACATAAATGATTTAATAGCTTACAAGATACAAACAACAGAGTAAGCAAGTATGGTCTCTTTGTTCTATTGGACAAAATGCATAATATTTTATCAGTACTAATGTACAAAATACAAACAATTTCCATCTTTTCTTTCAAACCCATCTCTCTCTTCACATTAGAACCACTTCTTCTCGTTGAAATAATTTGGATAGTTTTAAAAATAGGTGGATCGATCCACCTAAAATAGTCACATAAACCCTCCCTCTAAATACAAAATATCAATAGTTGGCAAAAAAACGTCTTACAATATGCAAATCTCTTCCTTAAAACTCTCGTCTTTATCCAAAATGTTTTTGTCACTAGCATAGCATTTTTCTATAATTACATCAACTACCATTTCTTATTCTTCTTTTCGTATGTTTTCATCCTTCAAATTTTTTAGCATTCCACATTTATTTTGAAGAATTAGAATTTCTGTATTTCAATTTTCAGAACTTATTGTTTTTCATTTTTTAATTTTATGCACATGTCTAGAGGAATCCAATTGAATAAGATGTGTCGACTTATATTTTATGTTGAATCTGCTGCATCGACTTTCCGTTAATTGGCGATAAAAATAGGTACTTGATTGATTTCAAACATTGAGAATAAAAGTTACAATGAGAATATATTATGATGTTGGACATAAGACAACAAAAACCTTAAAAGGACCCATGCCGATTGTCCCTCAATTCTCATGTGTTACAGAAGCAATAACAGAGGTTCTTGACAAAACTTGAGACCTTGCGAAATCACCTCATCATAATTTCTTTTGCCATAATTCTGACTTTCATTATACTCCTATCAAGAGATATTGTCAGATCCAGAGCATCCCAATTTAAGTTTGATTAAATGGGCTCATTCCAGAACTGTAAAATCAGACTTTTTCGATCCAAGGAATCAAAAGAAGTGCTTCAAGCACTCCATCAATATATCTGTTTGTTCAGGTTTCCCTACAGATACCCGAATGTAACCCTTCAGTTCTTTGTTATTGTAGTGACGAACCATGACGCCCATCTTTGCCAGATCCTCCTGCATTCAACTCTGCTTTGTTACCACAGCAAATGACAAGCAGAAAGTGAACAAAAACAAAACCAAAGTGTACTTCCTCATTCAGGGAAAGAACCCTACAGCCTAACAAAATAATTGATTAAACACTCATGCAAGTTACAGGTATCAATTCCTTCATTCTCCTGGGATAATAATAGGCAAATATACAGCGCCAGGGCGACTGTATTTCTGTCCATATACATCAGAGTGGGATGCTTGTCTGAAAAATCTGTCGCAAACAGCAGAATTATCTGAAACTCAAGGATGCCCTCGTATATATAAAACAACCAAACTACGGAAATTGTAGAAAGAGCACAGGTTACAATAAACACATGCAACTGGATATAATACCAGCATGGAGAATATAAAATACCTTCAATTTCTTGGCATCCATTCCAGATTCAACTGCACAAAGAATGAAATTGGAACAGCTTGGATATGGATTCAGAAAAGGCACTTCCTTCAGGAGCTTATAAAGCCTCTCCCTCTCTTTTACCAGAGCATCTTTAACCTTCTGTAGACATGGTCCTTAATATTAGTTATTGCACACAGCCACAGGCAGAAGGATACTGACTTCAAAAGTATTATATCAAGTACAAGACTATTTGGAGATTTTGCAACACAAGATTCAAAACCAAATCCAACCTCTAGATAAATAGGATTCTCCAATGCTGCACATGCAGAAACTTCAGCAGCAACAGAGACATTATAAGGTTGTTTAGCTCTCCAAAGATACTCAATGATGCTTAAAGGAAATGCCCCATAGCCAACACGTAACCCTGCTAACCCTGCAAATTGAGTTAATTTATAAGCCTTGAAAGTATTTTAGTAAAAAAATTGATATGCTTTGAGCTAGTGGTGTCTTGTACACTGACCAGCAAACTGCTTTTACTACCTCACAAGAAACCTAAATTTTCTTTTAATTCTCAAAAAGTCAAGTTTTCTGCCAAAAGTTTGACCATCTAGAATAGTTTACAAAGTAATCACCTAATAAACTGTCAGAACAATGAGCAAAACAGGAAAGTACCCAAGGATGCTGTGACATGACGCGTTAAAAACTGTAAGATGGCACTAGAGAATTTAATAACTCAATGCAGATACCCATGAAATTAATAGGCAGTGGAAAGTTACAGAGAAAGCCCATAAACCATGAAACAGATGAAGCAAGTCCCTTCCATTTAAAATAATGCTGAAGATACTGCCAACTTTTTAACATACACATCCTAACTAATGTAGTATAAATTCAGTGAACATCTGAACTGCCACCTATGAAGTTTGTTAGGTAGAGCTAGTTGTTAGGAAGTGCTTAGTTAATGAGTATTCGAAGGAAGGAATGGGTAAGAAATGAAAAACAGCTACTTAGTAATATATTATCATTGAATGAACAGCATTTCTATATCCAAATTTCGGGTAATATATGTCCCGATTATGAGAGGAACGAAAGTCACATGTGTGACAAATTTTTTTTCTCTTTTTTAGCAATTAAATATAATTAATTAATTGTATTTTCTCTTTTTTGCTCTTTTTTAGCAATTAAATATAATTAATCAATTATATTTTTTCTCTTTTCTCTTTTTAAGCAATTAAATATAATTAATTAATTATATTTTTTCTCTTTTTTAGCAATTAAAAATAATTAATTAAAATATATTAAAATTTGATGGAAAGCAAACAAATTTTTATTTTTCAAGATTTTTAACAAACTAAGCACTCTCAATGGTAATTGTAATCATTTCTTCGTCCTAACCAACCATCATAATTATAATGATTATATCCATTCTCATTTTTCACTATATTCATTCTCATTCCTATTATCATTGTCTCATGTGAACCAAGCACTCCCTTAGTATATATAGCATTACAAATCATTAGGTTAAGTAATTACTTGTAAGTCAAGTAATGAGTGAAATTAAAATTCCAATAAGACAGCCCTAGTCAAAAAGTTATCCTATCTAAGGCTGTGGCATAATTAAAAGGTCAGACCCAGCAAACTAAGTAAATTTCATGGAGTAGTTAAACTGTTGGAATCCATCCAATAAACTAAAGGCTGGGATGAAAAAGCATTTCTGTTAATTCAACCTTTGAACCCTATGGCCAAGCAATTTTGGTAATCAATTAAAGTTGGCAAGGAAGACAACAAATCAAAAAGTAAAACAATTTAAGTGGTGGGTCAACAGTATCAGAACAATTGCAGAAATTGATCAGGAATATACCAGCTCTTTTGCTAAATGTCCGCAAAACAATCAAATTATCATGCTTCTTGACCCATTTCATTCTAGATTCCAATCCTGAAAACTCAATATATGCCTCATCCAGCACCACCAAAATCGGAAGCTCCAGTATCTCCAAGAGATCTTCATCATTTATGACACTGCCATACAATAGAACAAAAAGGGAACTTCAACCATAAAAGGATCTACACTATATTATAACTAGTGTAGATTTTCACAATTCTATGCTTGGAAAACATGCAGATGTCATGCAGCCTAACCACATTATATACAAACTGGCCATTACTGAACATATTCTCCATAAAGGAAATGCAAACATCACCAGAAAATACCAAAGAAAAGAAGTAAAACCATTTCCTAAATTGGTTGTGCACAAAACACATATAGATATTGTTTCCTTCTCTACATTTATTTAGAAAGTGCATGATGTTTTTGAACTTCGAAACCTAAAAATTTCACATTGATCGCCAACTCTACATGAGCATTGAACAGTCTTCTAGTCCAAAGCCCTGAGAAAGGGTCACAAAAGTAGTTTTTGCCCAATTTTAATCAAAACAAACATTAAAAAATTTCTTCCCATTTTCACCTTGAGGAACTAAAACCTTTATTAACTGACAGACAAGCCTCAATTATTAGGCAAACTGTTGAAAATTGGGGTCAAACCAGAGACCTCAGGATTTATCATATAAACCAACCACGTGATATGCAAGTTCAAGATAAGCATCCATAAAATACCTTCCATCTGGATTGTTTGGAGAGGTTAAAAATATGCATTTTGGTTTCTCCTGTCTAACAGCTTCAACAATAAGTTCTACATTCAAGCTAAAGTCTGGCCTTCTCCAAACTGCATATCAAATTGAAATTAAATAAATGATTTAACAACAAAATTCATAAATCTCAGAAAATCAAATGCCAAACTTCAAAGATGAACACTGTCCAAAGTTTATGTTTTGTAGAATGAAGAGGTTCAGAACAGATATGAACTCTCAACAAGAAGAAGTTTCTACCCTTTATAACTTCTGCCCCATTAACTCCAGCGTCAAATTCATACATTGTAAAGGTTGGAGGGCAGTCCACAATTTTGTCACCAGGATCTAGCGTACATCTACCACATGTATGAACCAAGAATGAAAAGTACAAAATGTTAAAATGCTACAACATGTTGAATTTAGGAAGATATATCATGCATGATCTGCCATATATTACCGCATAATCAGATCAATGAGCTCATCAGCCCCACATCCCACAAGAATGTGATCAGCTTCAAGCCCTGAATCTTTGGCAAGGGCCTTACGCAAACAACGGCTTTCAGGATCTGGGTATATATAAGGAAATTTCAACGATCCAAGAGCTTCAAGTACCTATAGATCATCTGAAACGGTGCAGTCAGGAAAGAAAAAGCTAATGACTTCTGCGTTACAGCTAAATGATCTTTGAAGTTGATATGTCTTGAAACCAAAACGTACAATTAAGATGATCAACATGAGCAAAATCTCCATTTTTTTACAAGAGGAAAGGTTGTAAAATGGTTTCATGGCTTGCCTCTGGAGGAGGACCATAAGGGTTTTCATTTGCATCTAACTTGACAATATCCTCTGGCTTCCTTCCAAGTCGAGCTGACAAAACCTGCAGTGCAGAGAAAAAGACAAAATGGAAATGAAAAATAAATTTATTAGCCATATAGATGCTCAAGTCAAGGAACCACAGGAATCGAATTTGTAACAAGAAATCTAACTAGAATCACTGCTTTTTCTTTTTTTTTTTAATATTAACTGTTACTAAGAGTTACTAAGAGCTAGTACCAGAATTTCGAAATGACAAGTAATTGTTCACAAAATGTAATCTCCTAATATTCGGTAAACAACAAGAATCTTTCGTACCATAAAAGAAAAATAAAAGACGCACTAGTAACAATCTGAAGAACTGATTCCAAGAAATTTTCGCAAGTTATTATAATCCAGTAAACTTCATAAACTATTCAGCTAAACTCTAGTCGTCATAGCTAAAACGGAAAGGAAAAAGTCGCTAACTTCAAGTTCAACAAGAAAGTTAATTTCCATAAATAAGCATTTCACAAACATACGGGTTAAAACGCAAAATACGAGAATAAGATGATGCAACAATACCTCAAAAGGCAAAATGGGTTGATAAGGAGACAATTTTGTCAAATGGGTTCTAATAAACGAGTCCCCAGTTAACCTTTGTTGACCCTCATTGACATGTTCTACTGGAATAGCAGAGGACATGACAAGGAACGTTCTATGGTTATTATTTCCTCCAAGAGGGAAAAAGAGTCTTTGATGAACAAAAATCCGGTGACGATTAGAGCTGGGCTCGGTGAAGCAGAGGGAGGAAGTACTGCCGATATCAATCACACCCATGAGCGACTCTGCACAAACTGGACCAAAAGGGCGCGTGTGTGAGTACGTTAATGGGCAACGTGACAAAAAGACGAGAACAGTGGCGACAAAGGGGCAGTGTGAAATACCGAGAGAAGCCAGAAGACACACAGTTGTGTCTGTCGGCGAGAGTTAAGAGCTGGAGAGTTGAGCGGCGGTAGTGGGGGTGAGAAATGAGAAGCAAAGGAGATGATTAATGGAGTAAATTAGGTTTCATGTCGACGTCGTTTCAGTCTCATGTAACTAATTATGGATAAAGACCAAATAATGCCCCCGATTCTTTTGGTGAACAGGTAAACATTAGACGAACTCGGTGAAGCAAAAACAAAATGGGCTAGATTGTCTTAAGGAAATATTATTTATACAAGCCCAAAAATATGTAGACTTTGGGCCCCTCAACTTTGCTCTTCCAAAATTCGTGGAAGATTTGTCGACGTGGCATTTCACGTAAGATAAGAGATGAGCAAGAGGTTGAGGTCAACTATTTCTTATAACAAAAACTCTTTTTGGGAGGTGGTCCAACTCCAACTAATAGAAAAAGGCTCTCTATTATTAACTACATTATTAATGAAATTAAAAGACCTTTAAGTTTTGTGATTATTTACAATTTATGCACTGTTAAATTTGCATAGGAACAATTTGAAGGAAATACTTGCATTTATAATCTATGGCGTAGATCTTCAGGACTCCTAATTCTTAACAAATTGGACAGCCAGTAAGATACGATACGCAAGCATACTTGAATGGCTCCCTGTCAATTTGAAAGAAGCAAACAATCAAATCAATTGACAATGATTTGATTGTTTGCTTCCACCGTCTGTTCTGTTTTGCTATTTTGTCATACCACTGACCACTTAAAAAGCATGAATCATCTATTTTTTAATTACAAGTCAGTAATTTCAAGATTTGAGATTAATTAAATTATTTACAGCTTACGAATATTATCTTCCTAAAACCTCATTCCCAGTAAACAAACAAATTTCCCACTAAGCCTATTGCACAACCCTACTGCGAAAAAGAGTATTAGATTAAAAAGTCAACTGTGTGGAAACTAATCCAAATCAAAGTTTATTAATTGAGTTCGTGTAGGAATTTTGTAATCTGGAAATTTCCAAACAAATAACAAACTGAAATAATCTTTTGCCCAAATGCAAGCACGTATCTAAATCAATAAATAGAATTAGAAGATAGCAAAATCTGGTCTCTGCAAACTGCTGTCGTAGACTCTTATTGTGATCCTACACAGTGTTCGTCTGCTCCAACTTGCATGTCATTTACTTTTTCTCTGGCACATCTCACTGTCATGGGAATCCAATGCTCGTCTTGCCATTGCCAACCGTGTTTCATAATAGCAAGCAAGTACTGACAAAAGACAACATTATAAATCAAAGTGTTGATGATTTCCATTTAGTTAATTGCCTAATCATTGCATCTATCGCACTAATTAAGGAAACCTGAATTTATCAAATGGAAAGAGCACATAAATGATGGTGGTGACAGTTGTATGTCAGAAATAGTATCTAATGGAGGACTAGGTTTATTGGTCAGGTCCAAATGGTGCCAACAAAACAAGAAATGAAGCTGTTACCTTACCTGCAATGTAAATTGGTATTAACCAAGGTCCAAGTATAAATTAAAACAAAGTGCATATTTGTTTGGTAATTTAGTTTACATAATAAAACTCAGCCGTATGTGTCAGCTGGCCACCTGACTTGCTCACTAAAACCGTCGAGTTGTGTTATGTTTCGGTCTACTCCTAGTCCTAGCTAAATGACAGCTTAGATAGCGGCCGCATGTGTCTTGAAACAGCATCAGCAACCACCTCATCATACTAAACCCTAAACCTACTTAAAATATATCAACTACATGCATATAGCAATACCATTCTGTTTTTTCATTTTACAGTGAAAAGGCCAAGAGATGTTTAATTGCAGACCACATATGAGTGTAGAAAGAGTACAAAGGAAAAGGCAGACGGGGACAGACAGGACATAGAATCCATCCATCCAACGACAGATAACAGTTGCTAGTTGGGACTTTTGTCCAAATCTAAACCTCTAAATATTGAACGTTTTTATTATGTCGCATATATATATATTCTGATTAATTAATAACAAGATTTGACCGTGTTACCGCATTTTTGTTTTCCTTTCCGCTGTAGGTTCACTATAGCAAGTAATCATATAGAGTGAGTTGGAACTACGTAGAGGGTAGGTCTGGGTCAGGTCTTCCACAATTACCTTACTGATGAGAATTCAGTTTGTTACTTTTTTACAGAAAGGAAACGGACAGAAAGTGGCAAGTGCATAAACGAGAATCTGAAACAGAGCGTGACGCAGAGGCTGACTCTTTTTCTTTTTTAAATGCCAGATTACTGTATCCGTATCACCAACTGAAATATAGATAGCTACCACGGTAGAAGTTAGTGAGCTTTTCCGGTACACATCACATGTGTTTTCCTATCCCATGTTCTTCAACTCTCCTAACAATGATATAGAGGGATAGATGGTGTCCAATCATTCTCTTCCCAATCACTGTCAGATCTCATTTACAAGTTTTACAGCCCCAAACTTGCCAGTTCCTTTTCTTGATTTCCATGTTTTCCATTTTCTACTTGAACAATAGCTCTTGGTCATGTGTCTCTCTGTCAGTCACGTATATAGGTGGGTGTGTGTAAGCATATGTAAATATGTATGGACATGATCGACCGTATTTGATACAGCGTAAAAACTTTTTATGACACGGAGTGGCCAACAAAGCAAACATTAAAACCTCGCATCAGCCTGTGCTGTATATTAAAACCCCCAAACCTCTCTTCATCACAAAGTCCCACTCTCTCCATTTAATACTTTCATTTTTTTTTTCCTTTTTGCGGTTTCTCTCTTCTTCACCTTTGTCACCCTCTTCCTGATTTCCTTTCCGGTGCTCTTTATCATTTCTTTCTGTGTTTGACTTTGCTCTTTCACGATCACCGTCATCTCGCTTCCTTCTGTATACCATAGAATTTTTACGACACCATATTTATAACTATGTCAGGGTTATACTCACATAGTTATTCACCAGCAAGAGCTCCGTCTCCACATATAAGATCAACCCCTGAGGTTGATAGGTATGTAAAACACGACTCTTTATATTGCTTTACTTTTAAAGGATATAGAATTCATTCGTGTAAATTTTGGATTTCGATCCTTGTCTGAGTTTCTGTTTTCAGTGGTCAGTATTTGACAGAGCTTTTAGAAGAACGTCAAAAGCTTGCACCTTTCGTACAAATCCTTCCCGTATGCAGCCGTCTTCTGAATCAAGGTTTGTTCTTTTCTCCTTTGATTTTTAGTTTTTCATATAATTACTGTTTAACATATCTGTTCTGTGCTTCTACTCATCTATCCAGTTGTGCTTAGAGAAACCAGAAAGTCCTATTTGAAGATTATGCAAAATGATATTTCTTTAGATTATGCATCAAATGAACGAATATTGAATTCTAGCTATGCTTCCTTTTCTTCCCAAATTCCACCTTTGTAGAGTGCTTAATATAAGCTTGTCAAGGTTCTGCTCTACAATAATGTGTTTGTATGCTTTACTTGGAATTTAGGAATTCTTGCTGATGATGATGGGATGGTCTTTCTTACAGTTCGTATTTGCAATTTAACTAATCAAATATTTATGTGTTTTGGAGATGATTGCTGCAAATAAATCCACGTAATCCGTTTGTGAAGGAAACTTGGGAGTTTATTTCTAACGTTAGTCTCAATTGATAGCTTCCATTGAGATGTATCTGCAAAATTTACACCATTATATAAATACTTAGTCAAGAACCGATAGCACATCATCATTTTCAATCAGAGTATTTGCTATTTACTTATTTTTGACGAGTGAATAGAAGTTTTTAATCAAGAATCAGTGGAACATAAATTTTGTCTACGGAAGTACAGCCAGATACATCTTCAATAATAAGAAAAATCTTGTCAACTGCTTTTGCATTAAACTCCACCTTCTTCGTCAAAAAATAAACATTTCAAGGAACTGTCTCAATGATTATGGATTAAAATCTCTCTGCAAGTCCGCATGTAGTAGATGGCAGCATACAGTAGCAGCCTCAACACAATAATAGACTTCCTTGAAAAAGCTCCGATTCCCAAGCTTTAATGTCTTTCATGATTCCTAGATTTGTGTAGAATCCCGCTTCAAAGAGCCCCATATTCTGGAAAGGCGAAAAGAAACATGATCTTTGAGTCTATATTACGTGAACAGATCAAACAATGACAATTGGCTGGAACTGCAAAAGGTTCTAAATTAAATGCTGCACTTGAAGCACGGTCAAGCACCAATTTTTTATTGCAAATTCCCCTCTTTAAATTTTTTCCAGTTCTGTTGGATAATTTTTGTTAAGTGTTTCATCAAATAGCTTAGAAGGCGATGTGCCGCCACTTCTTGTATTGAGTTTTAAGAGATTTTAACTTCTGATACGTATTCTTACTTCTTGTTGAGCATTTTCATTGACTCCACCTGAAATCAAGCGTAACTTTTAACTTTTAATGTCAAAACTTAAACTAGAACTTGAAAATTTATTATTTCCGGCACATTTGGAGAAAGCAAGAAAAGACACTGAAATAAACTGCTCTTTGTGTTGGCAGAGATATTAAGAGTTTCTGGTATGATCTCCAGCCAGCAGGGATTATCCGACTTTGGTAGACTGCAACGTGGAAGCCTAGGTCCTATGGCTTCAGATATATTGCCAAATAATGCAGGAATGGACTTCACTGGATGGAGCGGAGTGACACAAGAGGTGAGTACTCGGAATTCTTATTTAAAAAAGATGCCTCGGACTTGTTATCTATAAACAGCACTTGGAACAAATTTAATATTGTATCATGTCAAGTCTGATATCAGGGATATTGATTAATCTGGACCAGGAGGCTACTTGAAATTTATTTTCTATTTTTAGTCAGGCGCCCCAAGAGTCTTGCTTTTGTTGCCGAGTTGAATGAGTTTTGCTTCACGGCATTTGCTTTTCTTTCTCTTGTTTTAATTAATCAAAGAAATCCCTGCCATTTTCCTTTCATATGGTCAAGAAATGTACATTCTTTTTGTTAATTCCAACATAAAATAGGGTTTGTTTCAGAGGTTAGGATCACAGGGAGTTAACACGGAGTGGCAAGTAGCAGCATCAAGCCCGGGTTCTTATATCATAAAGAAAATTTTGCGATTGGATATCCCTATCAACAATTATCCAAATGTAAGATGCGTACTTTACTGAGATATGCATGGCTCCTTAGGCATAACATGATTCAGTATGATCTCTAATATTTCTTTTTATGGACCTTAGTTCAATTTTGTAGGTCGTCTTCTAGGTCCTAGGGGCAATTCATTGAAGAGAGTTGAAGCTTCTACAGGTTGCCGTGTTTATATTAGGGGAAAAGGATCAATAAAAGACCCTGAGAAGGTAGTATCTTCCACAGTTGACGCGAAGTTCACCCTACAAAACATTAACACTAAGAAATGAATTTGGTCATTTGAACACTTGAGCCACTCGATGAATTCTTCTTTAGGCTAGTTTCATCTATCCAGACCACTGTGTTGATGCAGTTTTCCTTTCCATTCTATGTTGTGAAGGAGGAGTCGTTAAGAGGGAAGCCAGGTTACGAACATCTCAATGATCCTCTACACATTCTTATTGAGGCCGAGTTACCTTCCAGTATTATTGATATCCGATTGAGGCAAGCACAGGAAATCATTGAAGAAGTACTCAAACCTGTGGTATTTTCTACTCCTTTCTATTTTTCTTCACAATAACTGGCTCTTTAGAACTTTGTCGGAGCATTATTGATGGAGACCACTTCGGTCTATGCAAGTACATTACAAACTTAACTTCAGTGAACTATGGATGGATAAGAAAGTTTTGAATTCAGGAATTAACAAGACCGACAATGATGTTGTTCTTATCAGAACAAAGAATTTTACTCCATCTTCCTACGTTCAGGATGAGTCACAAGATATCTATAAGAGGCAACAGCTGAGAGAACTTGCTATGCTGAATTCAAGTTACAGGGAAGAGAGCCCTCGACCAATTGGCAGTGTGTCCCCTTTCACTTCAAATGGAATGAAGCGTGCTAAAACTGGTCAATAGTCCTTGTTTTCAGCCAAGAACCAATCCCTTGAACAATATTGCCACTCAATGGTTGCTGTTTCATTCCAATTCTGTATAGCTACGAAAAACTGTTTCTTGACCTTGATGCATGACAGTTTTCAACTCCTTTAAAGTTATTCTTTGATAGCATAAGATAAAAGAGTATTAACGGGAAATGAAAGGGGATATAGAAATTCATTTGTTATACCCTTTATGGCTCTTGTTTCTTTCATTTTATATTCTTTTTATTGGTAATTTGATGACTTTCACTTGTAACTTGCAAGATTATTGTTAATTATGTAATTACTTGCGTCACTTTTTAACTAGTGCGTGTTTGGTATTTCATGCTACATGAACTGCGGATGCTCTCTAGAGAGGGTAATCGTGGACAAAATCTAATTGTTGCCTCAGGTCTTCCTTTCTTTCTGGTATGCCAATTACTATGTTCAATTAGTTTGCTTCAAAACTGTTACCAAAAAGAACAACGTAAAAGATTCGATATAACTAACTAATCTAGCCAATGACATAAAGAGTACCACGTGGTTTTGGTCATGGTCTTTTGGTATTTGCTGATAAATAGGATCGCCATTCTCAGCGGTCTACAAGGTCTGAAATGTCTCAAGAAACACTACATTCAGCATCGTTCTATTGGTTCTTGACTTTGATATTCTACCTTGAAACGAAGTCTCTGTGCTTGTTCTCGAACTTATTGATCTATAGCTAAAAATTCGTTGCTCACTGCATCCTTGACAGTGAAGATTTATAGAGTCCTTAGCTTTATCTTTATTCGTGTGAATAGTCCTGTCATCGCCTGTTTTATGAAGGATTGGTCCATATGAGAGGACAGACTTAAAATACTAGTGTTGCTTATTGAGATTTTGTTAACCAGTCCTTCCTTTTCTGTTGGAATACTTTCAAGTTAGGTTCTGCATTATTGGACAGTCACATTGCTAATCTGTTTTTATCTTTCCTGTGTTGATATGTAAACCATCTCAGTTACTTATTTTAAACATGTCCTAGGACCGAAAAGTTAATTTCAGATCTTGTTAGATTGACCCAAAAACGTATTACGTCAGTCAAGAGGAAGATAACACAATCGTACGTAGGAATTCTTTGATCATCTTATGTCACCGAAGAGAATCGACAACAATAGTTGCCTAGCCAATAACAAAGCTTTGAAGCAATTTCATGGTTTGCTCAATTCATTGCTTTAGTTTATTTTTGGCCATTTAGGACTGTCAAATATGTCGAAATACTCTCTCAGAGTTCACATACATGTGAATGTTAAAAATACACGAACTTTATCTATAACCCTAGGATTAATTATGAATTTATATAAATGTGAAAAATTATATATTTTGCTATCCACTTCTTAAGGAACAAGTTTCTCGGTATATAAATAAGTTGTTAAAATTAGGGATGATAATGAACTGGCTAATGAGTTTAGATTAAGATGTTTTCAATGAGTCGATCCATAGGTCAGGCTCAAGCTGAGACTGATCTGAAGCTCAACTATTTTAAACAAAATGATTATGTTTAGAAGAATTAGACTTTGGGTAGACCTGAACTTAATTGAAAAAAACATATAACTGAAATATTCGATCAACCTTTATAAAACTATATAACTTTATAGTATGAACATGGTTATGCATTTTTCTTAATGTGTAAGCTTCTTAACGAATCAAAAAAATTGTAAATTCATAACCTTAACAATTATTTAAAAAATAAGTATTTCTATTACAAGTTCAATAAATATTCGACTCACTTTAATTAAAATTCACTTTTTTCATTAGACTTCAATTTTTAACTAAATTTTTATTGAACTTTTTTAATATCTTTAATTTAAATTAACATTTATTTCTCAACTTTAATTATATAAATTAAAGTCAACGCATTCGATATACAAGACTTCTCACTTTTCAGCTTTTTCTTTGTGTAAAATACAAAAAAATTGTTTCTGGAACTTAAACATGTGACTTTATAGTCACAAAGGAAAATTTTACCGAATACTTCTAGGCTTACTCTTTTTAACCTTAATTTTATAAAAACTCATAATTAATAATTTTCAATTTAAATTTAAAAATCTTAACAGCAAAATCCATTATCATAGATCAGAGCTGGCACTTGTGTCTGCTTCGTAATGTGGCAAAATTACTGAGATGTAAGACACGCTGGCTATTCCAGGTTTACATGTTTAGCGTATCATCTTCGGTTTCTTGTGAAAACCATGATTCAGATATTACTAAAAAAGCGGAGACAAGAAGATTATTTTACATTCCAGGAAATCAAAAGTCACGTCATGACAAAAGCAAGACTCAAGGATGTAGGCCGAACGTAGAAGGTTCAGATCACGTGTACCGAATGAGAAAAGGAGAAGTCAAACAAATGGTGGAGGCTGATAACACGCACGTAAAATAGCACCAGGAAGGTGACGCTTTCGTGTTGTATGATTATCTTCTTTTTTTTTCGTGTTGTATGATTATCTCTATCTCCCATATTGGACTGCCCTCGTAAAAGTTGACTCGATTATACTTTTAACGTCGATGTATTAATCATACCTCTTCTTTTTTTTTTTTTCATATTTCGTCGAAGAGCTCTACAAAAAGGGCTGATAGTTGAATCTATTAGAATTTTTAATACGGATATAATGTAAAACTTATTAATAAAAATTAGGTTTGAATCAATTATTGTCGAAATAATTAAAACTAGTCGTTTGAATAGTTGACACTTACCACTTATAAATCTTTTAATATTTTCAAGTTTAATCAATATGAGATACTTTAACACTCTCCTTAAGTACAACTGAGACTGGATATCTGGTGGTCACTTGAAATAAACGCAGTAATAACTGAACCAAATCGCTGGACTGAACATCTAAACTGACAACCAAAAAATTAATAATTCGGATTAAACCTGTTCTAATACCATATTAGAATTTTAATATATATAGAGTATAGATCCCATTAACAAAAATTAGGCTTAAGTTAATCATTGTCAAAATAACTAAAAATAATTATTTTAATAATTAGCCCTTACTATTTATAAACCTTTTAATATTTTCATGTTTAATCAATATGAAATACTCTAACAAAATCCACTTAGCACTTACTTCAAGCTGCTCAATCCGATTACAACGTACTTGCTTTTTCCTGTTTTATTTACTGAAAAAGAGGATGTTAATCTAGGGATAGCTTGATTTGCACTTTTGTGGTTCTTTTTCATGTTTTTTAAAAGTTAAAACACTTTTAGTTGGATATTTATATAAGAAAATTAAAAGCAAAATTAATATATTTTTTTAAATTTGATTATTTAAATTATTAAATACAATAATAATAAATTAGCGAGCAGGGGTGGGGGTCAAATGCTCTAGTGCTTGAGTTTGTAAACTTGAGGCAAAAGAAGACTTATGGTGATGGGACGGGAAGTTAATCCTATTAAAGTCTCCTATATAAATTTTATTCACAAGATTTAACAAAATAATACCATTGAAGAAGATTAATAAAGAAGCAATAAGATTACCGTGACAGGGGTTTTTCTTTTATCATTATGATCAAATTGGGGACGACTAATAATCTGAGAAACCTAGTCCACTTATTACTCAAACAATTGTATCATTAATTTTGTCTTCACTCGTCAGTTAATATTGTAGTTAGGACCCAGGGACTAAGAATCCCAAAACCTTACGTCTTTAATAGGTCCTCGTTGAAACACCGATTTGGTGTAGTTGTTCATGTGATCAAGTCCATCCGAATAGTTTCAAGGGGACATAAATCATAGGCCACTTGATTCTTCAAACATCTCAAATCACATCCATCAGCTGTTCACAAATCTTAACACATAACAATGGAATAACATAATAGAACTGGTAGTCCTGGATAAAATCCTCGGAAGTGCTTTGGATAACACTTCCAAATCAAAATTTCATCGTCAGTAAAGACTACGCGGTAGCATGTAAGAAGGCCCGTCCTGCAGATCTAACATTGAGCGGTCCATGGCATCCAAGAAGCTGAAGAGAATAAGCAGTAGGTTAGTTTCAGCATGCGTAATACCAAGAAAACAAGGGGCCCAAGACATCATATACAACATCAATAGCAACACCAACACACAGCTTTCACATTGTATTGCGATGGCTGGCCAAAACTACAAAACTAACCTTGGCATTGACACCATCTGGAATAATTCTGCCCTCAGCCTTCAGCTTCACATAATCAGTACGGCTGAACTTAGTGAAGCCC